>JAAOWG010000044.1:0-57558 GCA_036491945.1 Paranurophorus simplex
GTTCCAAAATTCAAGTCGTTATCTCAAAGCGTTCTCGAGTTATCGTGCCGACAGACGGACAGACGGACAGACGGACAAAGCATTCACATAAAGCAGCTCACTTCTTTCGCTACTTAATAAAGGGAAAGAAATCATATCATGCATTAATGCATTCGAGAATTTTGTATTAATTTTTGTAAACACGCCAACGCATATGTACATACATATAATACTACATACATCAGGTGTATAATGGGAAAATAAAACATTATTTTTGAAGCAAATGTTTTTATTTTTTGAAAAAATTTAGTCCTTCTGGGAACAAGTTTTTACCTGTCCAAATAATGCATAATTAAAGGATTTAAGGTACTTCAATAAAGTACCTGCTTTAGGTTTTATGTCAACTTGATTCCCTTCATCCTTTCCATCTTCTCCTTTCTTTGGTTTTCCTAACCTCCCTTTAGCAGCTCCCATAGCAGAGGCAAGGATGGCCTTAAATAAAATTTTTGTATAGCTAACAAGTATTTTTACAAATGTATGTACATCTTTTTGAAGTGGTAAACCGTTATCAAGAGCAGGAAGACTAGATAATCCTGGAAGGTTACCACCTCCACTTAATCCACCAGGCTTTCCTGCCACCTTTGCCGACAATTGACAATTGTTATTTAAATGTATATAAACTTGAGACTATACCTGGGATATGGTAATGGAAAGAATTGTAAATCCAATGAAAATAAACAAAGTCATAATCCCAGACATAGTTTTGCCTTTGGTTTCAATGAAAAAGTGTCTTGGAGTCATTTAGAAGGGTTAATGTGACCATGAATAACATTTTTATGCAGGAGCTATCAAGGCTATGCAATGCTTTTGTGCTCATTGTTTCATAGTACAATTGAAAAATATTCATCAGTTTGCTAAATTTTATTATTATCCATAAATTCCGTAAACAACTCTTTTACTATTCTTTGTTTTTGCAGATCTAAGAGCAAATAAGATTAAATTTTAATTGTAAATATATTGCATTGGAAGTACCTCTATATGTTTTATAGTTGTGCAATCCACAAATGACTTGTAGGCGGCGCAATTGTTATCTTCGGACAACGGCTTCTCTACTCCGTTTTCTTTGACGCAATGCTTCACTGCTGTACTAAACTTTGTAATAAGGTTCTCACTAGTCAGGCTGTTTTTAAGGTATTTTGTGGTATCTTCTTCATTGAAAGAACCATCAGTAGACAACTTCAATTTTGACAGTCATTTTATGAATTTGAAATTTTATTAAAGCCTTCTAAATAATATGTAACCTTACCACCCCTGTTTTCTTCATTATACAGACGTGGAAACACTGAAAGAATCTTTTATACAGAATCGTTAATTATTTCTTACCGTGTTGTTTTGGAGGGCATCGTGAATTTGTTTCTCATCTGATATATCCTTTGGTTTGAATTTTGTAAAGCATTCATCATAGCCTTTTTCCACTACTTCAGTACTCTTGAAGACTTCCCCGTCACACATTATTTCTTCACTTTTTTCCGCAGATGTAAACTGGAGAGCTCAAAATGATTAAAAGCTCGCAGCTTAAGCAAATTCATTACAGAAAATAATCCAACAATTAAGGAGAGTTTGATTGAAATTAAATGCTTCATTTTTTCAGTTGCGTTGAAAATAATTTTAACCTTGAACTTCAATGACTAGGGCAAGAATAAATCAAGTTATCCTGAAAACTTCCCTATTTATCTAATGCAATTTAAATTGCAAGATTTTTAAGTTGCATCCTTATATCATCCGTGTTTTAAATTAGCGTGTTTCATGAAGTCGGAGGATGATAAAATTGGGTGGATATGCCCAATATAATTGCAAATGCATGCAGAGCAGAAAAACATTCAGAACGTCATTTGAATAACGTCTTTGTTACGTGTGCAATTGTCATGAAGTTCAAAATAGCTGTCAAGTTGCATGTTGTAGTATTTGTACTATGTATATAATGTACAAATGCATTCATGTACGAGAATGGAGGCTCTCACGTGTATTAAGTATGAACGTTTTATTCAAAAAATGAACAACATTTCAGATCAGATTTAGATAGACTTTAGACTTTTATTGAATTGCATGTACAACAAGTCAAAATCGGAAGTTGCTTTGTATGTATTCTTTTAATTCATTTCTTGTTTTTAAACCTCACAAACCTATTTAAAATATTACTAACTCATCGTCATTACTAATGACAAGCGACATACCTCTCTGAACTTTTTGACTTTGCAGTCCTTAAAAGCTTTATATCCTTCACAGTTGTTGTCCATGCTGAAAGACTGGCCTAAAAGAAACAAATGAATAGCTTTTTTGTCTAAAATTCCTAAACTGCTACTTACTATTTGCTGCAGCACAATCATCAAATGCTTTTTTTAAATCAGCCTGAACTTTCTGTGGGAAATATGTATCAATCATCTTGTGAGTTCCATCAGCGTCATAAGTTCCATCTGCCTTGAGCTATTAATCATAATAATTTTAGCACATCTTTGATTTTGGCGATTGTGTTAACTTACCAGATTCTGTCGCTTCCAAACGCAGACATCATAGCACTAAATGTGGCAGATAAATATTTAAAACTTGATCTCCCAGTCATATTTGTCATATTACCTTATTTTCTGACAATTCTTTCCATTTTTGCATTCGTACTTTCCTTGCTTCTTCATTGTCCATGGGTGCAGAAGTTGTTGATTCTTGTGGCATAATTTCTTCCGCACATTCTTTATTTCCGATCCACATTGCCTGACCATTCCAAGCTTCTCCTTTACACGTCAAGTTCATCCCCTTGGAATGTTGTCCCTCCTTTTTGTCAGCCTAAATAATTAGATCAAAGACATGAGTTGATGATTTGTATTATTGTATTCATAATCCAATGTCCGGGTGACCTACCGATACAGCAATCACTGCTACTACAATGACCACAAACACAGCAATAGATACGTTGGATTTGGACATTTTAGACGTATAAAATAATATATTAAACAGATTGATGAAGATTAAAGTGATTTGAAAATAAATATTTCTTTGCTTAAATACCCAAACTAAAAAAGCAAAAAAATACTAGAATAGGATGATCATTCAAAGTGATTAATACTCTGTCAACAATACGCTAGTTTATCATGATTCATGTAACATCCGTTTGCGGATCATTTCATAAATTTGATTGAATTATTTATGCATAATATAAAGTGGAATTGTACGTGACTGGTCAACTTTAAATAAAAAATTCAGTGAAAAAACTTTAAATGAAGTAAATGTAGTGCTAATTAAAGCATTGAATACTTGTAGTAATGTGTGACAAATTTTCCAATATCATTTCCGTAACCAATGTTAAGGTCGTGCATGATTCAATGTCAAATTTCACAAGAATGTATGTAATTAAAATGACGAATGTTGTGTTTTGGGGAATGCACGATTTTATACTTTAGTTCTTAAACTAAATACATGTAAATGTAAATACATTAATATATAACATAATAGTAATATAGAGGTGAAATTTTATTGTTTGTTTTTTTGCTCCTGACATTTCCAAGTTATCCCGAGATGATGATCTCCATCCACTTTGCATACCTGTTTAGAAAATACTGGCTTATTCTCCATAAACTGTTTAAAAAATATTTTCATATGTACCTCACGAACTGCAAGTATGCCACATTGCAGTAAATCACTCCCACAATTTCCGATTGATGTCAACTTATTTCCTAATTTAATGCTAATATTTTAATTTACAGAATAGGAAACTGAACGAATTTCTTCAAATCATTTTGCAACTTACCAAACTTTACAATACAAGCATCTAATTTTGAACTAATCATTGATGCTTCTTCTGGAACAACATCATTTATTAATCGTTTCATTTCACTCTTATCGATTAATCCTTTGTCGTCAACCTTGTTTAAATACCTCATCATTTTAAAAGTATTTATAATAACATTATACGTATAAACTTGTACTCACCACCTCTATCTCTTGTAAGACACAAACTAGCATGCACTATTTCATAATGTAATGCTTTTAACTCCTCAACACGCTAAATACAATTATTAATAATTAAATACCTCTATTTTGCCCATCATGAATTGAGGGCCCATATCCAAGATATCACCTTTTGAGACATTCAGAAAAACTTTCTCCTTGCATATCTTTTTCGTTTCATTAAGATTGTATTCTTCTGGAAATTGGATCTGTTTTCCATTACAATAATGGCTATGATGTCGACGGTCCCCAGGTTTACCCTATAAAGTTGGGGGTAGACGACTCTAGGAATTCTGCATTATCTTTCTTGCACTTACCATCACCACAACTCCCACTGACATTATAATCGATGTCAATGTCCATAAAATCTTGAAACTCATTTTGGAGTTTTTCTGTAAAAACTATTTTCAATTCAACAATCGATCTGTTTTAAATGTCAAAATTCAATGAGTGCTTGAGTCATTTATAGCAAATTTAAATCTCCAATTTTACAGGATATGGGAAATTAAATTGAATGATAATTTGATGTAGTTAATGAAAGTAATTGTATATGTACAAATTGCAATCGTAATTTTGTTAAATTACATCCAACAAATAATTTGATTACAAATGTATACTGAAAAAATTACCAGAATTCAGTAAATTGAATGTAGCGAGTTCAACTTTTATTTTATTTTTTTTACATTACTAATAAGTTTGGGTTTGAACCTCGACAGTCAGACAGTTTCAACATGTTTCGTATTTTTCTTTATTATTCTATAAATTGTAAATTTCATTACTTTTCCTTTGTCTATTCAGCTTTTTCACTGTTTCTAAATTAATGTTGTAAAATAGAGTTTTACACAACTTTAAGGGAGCCACTATTTTTGAAACTATTGTTTTTGTATATGCAACAGAGAATTCTGTGATAAATATTATTAATGAAAGAAATAATAGAATGACATAGACAACAAATAAGCCAAAGAAATCTTTTATGGTAAAATATCTAGAACGATTAAAATTTCCACCCCACAAAGTTTCCGTGAAAATCGATTCTGCTAAATTCCATAATTGCATAAGTCCAGAATCCATGAAACGAAATGAAGATTTAACTACTCTACCTGATGAAAATCTTGGACGCTGGATAAGCCCCCTTCTTTGCCCTAACGTATTGTACTCTAATTTATTTTTTGCATAAGCAAGTCGATTTGGCTTGTGTAGATTTTTAAGCTCAAACTCATATCCGTTACAATCATTTTGTTCCCCGGTTTCTATCCAATTGATACAATCTTCGAGAGTCAAAGTATTTGGTGAAGATAAATGATTATTCGGGTATTTTTGTGATGATGGGGAGAGTAATTTCAATTCATCTTTGCCTTTGATATGTTTAGTTTCAGAATTGGTAATCATGCGAGAAGTTGAAAAAATTCGAGATTTTGTCACTGAAATAGCATTTTGCAATTTGCTTTCGTAGGTCGCAATTAATAGGAATGAAACAAGGCGAATCGTGCAGTTCAAAATAGTTTTTGATGATGATCTCTCGTTCGTATCAATCTTATTTTGGAGTTTTTTGCCTTCGTTTTTGACATTGTCAATTGTTAATATGACATTACGTGACTCAATATCCCAGTGAGCTGATTTCTCATTGTGCGTCATCCTTTCCTTTGTCCTGAATTCATTCTCAGTATTGGGATAGGTAATTTTACACAATTTGCTCATCACGAATCTGTTCAGTGACTTGTCTAATCGTTTAATTATAATTGTTTTAATTATCCCAAAAATAATTGCTGACATGGTATAGGCCGTGATTATTCCAATCCATGATGCCAATGTCACAGATCCTAATGCAGAGAACGATGGATAATTATTTTGATGATTGTTACTGAGGATAGTAGCGGAACGCATACTTTGATTTCTACTAGGCATTATTAAGTAGCTCTTGTTTGACTCGGAAAACTTTTGGTATCGTTTTTCTGCTGGAAGTGTAGCATTGCAACTACCGGGTTGAAGAAAACTTGAAATTTGGAATTTAATTTCTAGTAAATCCTGAACTTTAGAAAATACAGTAGCATTTGGCAACATTCCATTGGTTTTTGTTCTTCTTAATGAGGTCTTGCTTTCATTCAAAGACGAACTCAGTAAAAAATCCATAGTTGCGACCGCATTAAACACAGAGTCGTAGATATTTCCAGAAAAAGTTGTTTCATTAAGATTTTTGAGAATTAAACGTTTCTGCATCATTGTTTGAGTGTCATAGTATTGATAGGAACCCGAACCCAATAATTTGATAATAGCAATTCTCGGATGGTTAAATTTGAATGGAATAAAATCTGCAGAAATTGATTTCAATTTGAGCGTAATGGAGAGTATTTGATATGGTAGCGATATATTTTGAAAGTCAATTAGCTCAAGCAACTTGGTTTTTTCATAAATTACGACAAACCAGTTTGGCTGCAAATTTTGATTCAAGTTCCGGATTTCAATGGATATTTGCAAGTTTTGTCTTTCACTGACTGCAAAACTTTGGGATTTTCTTAACTTACATCCACTTGTATATGGCAAGCCATCAAGGCAACCACATATTAGTAAGACAAGGAATCGCATTTTTCGAAATATTTTAAAATCTTGGAAAATGAAAACCTTGAAACTTCTGCACTTGAAGAAGAATGAATATATCAAATGGACTGGAAGGACTAGAAGCTTTAATAAATAGGTCATTCTATTATGATTGATGGTCATGGCACTGATATTTAAGGAAAATAAGGTTACACGTGGTCGGCTGGATATTAAATGGCCTATATTTCTCCAAAGTGCGTGTGGTGTCGTTAGAAAAATGCGTAAGAAATTGGAATATAAGAGAAAGGTAGTGAAGAATACGGGTAAGGGGGTAACTTTCCAGTGCACAAGGAGGATCCCATACACTGAAGAATTTTTTCAATAATATACAATTGTATGTATATATTATTATTAAGTGTAAGAACCTAATAATGTAACTTGATAAATATAACAATCGTATGTAATTTCCCTTTTGTGCAACGTATCCCGACATCAAGAATTAGAAAACTATGAGTTGTGACCATAAATCCTCACAAGAGTATGAATTGAAAATAGCTTTGATTCTTTTAAGCTGTGTTTTAATAATTGTAATAGCTTTCGATTTGTTTAGGGGTGTGGTGGGTATAAAAAAATACCTTTGAGCTAGAGAGTGTTTGGAATTGAGTTAAATTATTTTGAGGAAATTAGTCCTGTGTAAAATTATTCTCACTCTGCCTCGGCCATCCCAACCAACTAATCAATCGACTACAGCTCATATCTTCCCCCATATATCCGTTACGGCTCCGCTAACCATAGCAAAACGATGAATGACGATGACGACCAATATGAGATCCCTTACAAAATACAATTGACAGTTCTGGAAATTCTTATGTGTTTATTAATGTTTAATTCATTATTATTTGTTTACAAAATTTTGATCCATTATTCCGGTCAACATTTTGTTGATCTAATATGCAACAAAACAAACTTGTCTGTTGAACGTGCGTCATTTTTTGTTTGAATTGAGTATTTTCACTGATTTCTGCTGACCCTATTGAATCGGAAGAGTATGATTTTGATTCTGAATTGGTTCTATCTATTATATCCTTATCATTGTTGTGTTTGATTGTCTGTGTCAGTTTTTCTCATTTTGAGGATAATATTTGTGCTGAATAAATACATAATCAAACATTGCATTTTAAATAAATTGAGAGATTTATTATCGTGTCAATCCAGTTTCAATTGGGATCACAAATAAGGGACAATTATGATGACTACCTCGGTGGGAAAAATATTGCCAACACTCTTCCTCCTCGTGATATGTGCTTCTAGTCAAATCCCGGAAGATGCGAAATTAGAAATTGATGAAATTTTGGAAGGATTGAGGGAGCTTGAACACATTCCAGCTTTAGGCTTAGCGATTGTTAAAGATGGAGAATTTTACACTAAAGCCTATGGTTTTGCGGACGTTGAAAGTCAAAAACCCGCAGACAACTCGACACTGTTTGCCATCGGTTCCATAACAAAGGTAAAGACAATTCAGATAATCCTATTTTTGCTCTTGAATTAATTTCAAATACCTTTAAAAGAGCTTCACTGCGATCGTTGTGCTAAAAGGGCTTCACAAATTATATCCAGAAATGGGAGAAGCAGTGCTGGACACACCCATTCGTCGACTAGCTTCCAACTACAATTTTACTTTAAGTGACAGGTTTAGATCAGAATTCACAACATTTCGAGATCTTTTGTCTCATAAGGTCTGCATATTGCCAGAATCTGTTGGAATGTGGATCGGTGCTTATACAGGACAAAAGGAGCTATTTTAGTACCTACTAATTCAAACTACATCTACTATTAATAATAATATTTAATTTGTAGCCGACAACGATATGCTCCAGAATTTTGTGGTTTTCGTGAACAATTTGTTTACAACAATGGGCTCATCGCTTTGGCTGGTGATATAATTGCATTCATGAACAATTCCACATATGATGATATGGTACATATAAAAATTACATTGATTTATTAACCTAAATTACTAAATAAAATGGATGAAATCATCTTTGATTTTTTGTTTATATCAAGCTGGAAGAGTTACTGAATCAAATTGGAATGTTGAACACAACCTACGTCAAATATTCCGATGATCACAACAATATGCAAGGACGTACCGTACCCTATTATTGGAAAGATGACAAATTAAATCGCTATAACACAGAGCTCTTAAAGTACACTACTCGAATGAATGACGTGATGTTACTAATTTACTGTACAGGTCTGGAATAATTGTTAACGCTGCTGGTGCAGTGCTCAGTTCTTCCTCCGATATGGCAAAATATCTACAATTTCATTTAAATCTTGGTAAAGTTGGGGATGATCAAGTAGTTCCTTCTGATGTTATGCAATGGCTTTATACAATATCAAATTCAGTCGTTGTTGGAACCGTTAAAACTTCAATTACTCCAAATGCCACTGTTGATGTGACACTTGGATACGGCTTAGGTCTGATGATTGGCATTTATGATGGTATACAAAAAATGCAATGAAATAAAATAACAATTGAACAAATAAAATAACAATGACTAGGATGGCTCAGGATCGGTCATAATGGTTATCTACCTCCATACCAAAGTGAACTTACTTTCTATCCAGAACTAGAATTAGGAATATTTACAACGATAAGTGGACCTGGATACCTTTTGTCCACGAATTCCACAATGCCTGTCATCCATAAACGAATTTTTGATATTATTCAAGGTGGTAAAAGATACATTATATTGAAAAAAAACTTTTATAATTTGGATGATGCCTTATGTATAGGTATTAACAGAATTAAAACTAATTTAGGTACGTCTCTAATCTCGTCTTTATCATCTCCAACGACTCCAACAAAGGATTTGCAATCATTTTCTGAAGTTAAGGCAAAAAATACTGATTTTAAATTGGATCCAATTGAGATTGTTGGAACGTTTGGTAGTGGGTTGAATGGTAATGAAGCTTCTCATGCTTATTAATCTTCAACTATCCATTATCCTTGGAATATAGGACAAATAAATATCACAATGAAAGTTAATGGGACAGGACAAGAACAACCTTATCTTGAATATGGTATATGGGGGCATGCTTGGCTTGTTCAAACATCAGATACGTCATTTCTCATTGTTTGGGCAACTGATTTTTGGCAATTGACTTGGACAACTGGACCTTCCGAGTGGATGATAAGCTTTACAAACGTTGACACGTTTTATTACGTTCAAAATGGAATGATAGTGACATCCAAGTTTATAAGAAACTCAACGATAGACCAATTGCCTGAAATACCATGGAACGGTGATAGTTGTGGTCCAGAGAATAAAGTTTAATAATTATGGTAAAGGATACATTCCGTGTCTCATTCAGCCTTTACAATTTGAACAATGAAAGCCTCAATAAAATGTACAACAACAATTAAATGTCTTTTTAATATTTATTATTTACGAAGATGCGAAGCAAGGTTTTTTCTCTGTCCGTTTTTGATAACGATAATCCTGGAACGGGTGAACGGATTTGGTACCAATCCATATGTCATCGGCCATATCGGTCCACTCAGTGACCGGTGGGGGTTGTGAAAAGTTTTTTGGCACATAAATCATAAGGGACCTCTATCTAAAACATATTTCTCGACTTTAAGGATGGATGAGACTTGTATCGTTTGTCTTCTTCTTCCGTCATTTGGATGCAAATATATAAAAATATTTTGAGTAAATTGACCCTGGAATTTATGAACAAAGGAAGGTGAAGTGGAACAGTGTGGCAGTAATACCCCATCTAAATACGGTTCAACGGCGCCACAACTTATTTCACCATGAGGCTCAACAAGTTTTCTTATTCCATCCAAGGAAATTAAAAGGCTTGAATTCACGCGAATGTTGTAAGATCCGACATGGTAGTGGTAGCGTCATTGATGTAAGTAAATGTTATCATAGATTGTGAAGCTATTCAAGCTAAGCTATAATAATATGAGTATGATGATCAACCTATTATAAGGTTTGATACACCGTGAGAAACCTTTAACTTCCTTGGATGTCTGAATTTATTTGAATCTTCTAGAACCCTAACTCTTGCCTATCATAATTTTTTAACACTCTCTCATTTCAGGGAGGAACACAATCAGCAGTCAACTGTGGGGTGAAACAAGTATGAAATCCGAATCCATGAGTAAGTTATTTATTTTATTAATCCTCATAATTATTTTCAGATCACTTCCACCCATCTGCCAACAGAGATCTAATCCTCATTGCTCATCGAACACACATTATATAATTTCGAATATTTTGTAGAGTAATAATTAATAAATAAATATTGATTCTCAATTTGTTGTTTTTGAAGCTCCAGTTTTGGTATGTGTATTGTTGCTCCCTCTATCTTGTTTTGTGCTCAAGTGATTTGGGGGTAAATTCAATTCCTTCCTTCTACTCCACGCCGCAATAATTCTTTTGTAGTGGATCTCTACTGGTATGTTTTTTTTGATCTATTTTATTACAAAAGAGGTGAAGGGGGTGGGTGGGGTTATCTTAACAAAGGTTTGATAAGTGTGGGTTATATATTTCAGAAAGATGGGGGCGTACAAGTATATTCAAGAGTTGTATCGGAAGAAGCAGAGCGATGTGATGCGCTACCTTCTTCGTATTCGTTGTTGGCAGTATCGTCAATTGAATAAATTGGTTCGATGCCCTCATCCTTCTAGACCTGATAAGGCAAGGAGGTTGGGCTACAGAGCTAAGCAAGGTGCGGGTGATGTGATCAGGAAATTTGTAGATTAATGAGAGTTTGTAGGATTTGTTATTTATCGGATTCGAATTCGTCGAGGAGGCCGCAAACGCCCAGTTCCAAAGGGAGCAACCTATGGCAAGCCTAGTGGACAGGGTGTCAATCAATTGAAGCCTACTAGGAATATTCAAGCTATTGCTGAGGTAGATAATTAAGAAAGAAGATGGGTTGGGTACATGGATTAGCTTTTGTTTAATTTCAGAGTCGAGCTGGGAAAAGATTGGGTGGTCTTCGCTGCTTGAATTCATATTGGGTAGCTCAAGATTCATCTTATAAATACTATGAAGTTATATTCGTAGATATTGCCCACAAGGTAGGATTACCACAAGTTATTGCAATATTAGATAGCAACTAATCCCTAATTTTGCAGGCCATTCGACGAGACCCCAAGATTAACTGGATTTGTAACTCTGTCCACAAACATCGTGAACAAAGAGGAAAAACTTCTGCAAATAGCAAATCCCGTGGTCTCGGCAAGGGACACAGATACACACAAACCATCGGAGGAAGTCGACGTGCTGCATGGCGTCGTCGTAACACTTTGGAACTCCGAAGAAAGCGTTAATTTTTATATCATTTTCATGACTCTTGTGTTGTACTGTTGTCGATACGGGAATTATAAAAAGATTGTCAAAACATAACTTGTTCCAGCTTTGTTGTCTAATATTTTAAAATCACAGCAAATGCTCATTCTACCTTTATAGCCATCATTTCAATCAACTTGAGCGAGCCTATTTTTCTTGTAGTAGTATTTCAAAACTCCAATAATTTTTTAAGATTAAAGATGAAATCATCCCAAACTGCCCCCTTTACCTTGAAAACAGTGGGAAGCATTTATTTTTACCCTCAGCATGAAAATGCAGTGTAGAAAAAGATCTCAAGATGATTAGTGCCTTATCAAAGCGCATATTTATTTCTTCCATAAGAAATACATTGGGACGCTGTTCCACAAAAAACCGTGATAACATCCTCCTCACAAAACCGTATGGAATACCTTGTTGTGAGTTGATAAGAAAATCCTTGTTGAATTTCCCTGCTGGACAATCTCTTGGTCTAAGATATTATTCTGATAAGCCAAAGGATTGTGAAAATAAAACATCTTGTTCATCTTCTGCATTGGATCTTTCACAATCCCCAACCACACCCACCTCAAACGTTTCCCATCCAAGTAAAACTGTTGAAATCAAGACGGAACAAAGTTCCAAATTATATTTGAGCTTGACTTGCAAGTATGTATGCCCTTCCAACTTGTTTATAGTTAAATAAATAAATAAATGTTTTTTTTTTAAATTGTATTTTCAGAGTCTGTAACGAATCCAACTCTTATATGATATCCAAACGTGGGTATTACAAGGGTGTTGTGATTGTGACCTGTAAATCCTGTTCATCTCATCATCTAATTGCAGATAACTTGGATTGGTTTCCAAACGCTCCAGGGAAGAACATTGAAGAAATTATGAAAGAAAAGGGAGAAAAAGTCATGAGGTTTTCACAGAGCGTGGGAGAAATATTGCCGGAATAATTTGCTAATTTTATTTTTATTTAGGATTTGTAGTAAAGAATTGTCAATTCTATTCCCAATCTTCTTGATCAAAGTTCTTTGTACAAACTTCATTGGTGGACATCCAAATGCATTTAAAGTATGGTTTGTAGTTGGAACATTTATTGTCGGATGGGCCGTCTAAAATTTGCGTTATTATTATTGTTATTATTATCAGGATTTAATATGTTGGGAATTGTACCTTGAAGCAATTCTGTTACGTTTGTGGCGCAAGCAATTGATTTTTGTTTAATCTGGTATTGAGCTTCAGTGCTTTCAATCATACTATCAATTAGTTCATTCAACTTGCTTTGCACTATTTGACCTTCTTCATTAAACTATAAAGCAACAAATTAAAATGGCCTTTACATTTTGAAGCGATTTTTGAGTGCATTCTCTTACGATTCCGATTTTTTGTCCGGCACACAGGCTCTTGCACTATGAATAGGATGGGATGTAAATATTTGCCAAAATTCAGGATGCTTCAATTACCGTTCTACCACGTTGACGGTCCTCCACATTGTTTTCTTTGTCCTCTTTAAATTCTTGGTGACACTCTGTTTTGGCTTTGATGAGTTCGGCGTTAGAATGCACAGCTTCTCCTTTACATTTCCAATGATGGTGATGTTTATGATGATGCTTGTGATGATGTTTTCCATGATGATGTTTGTGCTGATTTTCCTCGCTATCCCCATCCGTCTCATGGTCGTGACCGTGGCTGTGGTCGTGGCTTACAAACCCCTTTAAATCTATTATTGGTCTCATTTCCTTGATATGACATAATCCCTTACCCCAACCACTGCAACAACCACAAGTATTACTGCAATCGTAAAGAAGGACTTCATTTTGAAAAATATATTTTTAAAAGTCAATTGCTTACGTTTTTATATGCCCTTGTGTAAATTCGTGTTTTTGTTAATACCAGAACACAACATGGATTTTTAGAAACGAATGGACATACATACCCTGAATTGAATGGTCAAAATTATGATTTCATTGTCACTGGACATCTCTAATGATGCGATTCATAGAGTTTCATGATTTACAATGAAATCGTGATGAAATTATGAATGAATATGCAGGAACAAAGCGTTTGCATGCGAGGTAAATATAATACGGAAGGAATTGTTGATTGGAACTCTGATAATAAATATAATAAAATAAATAAAGTAAAGGATCAATTTTACCATGAAATTATAATTTGTACATATAAGATGAAGGATACGATATATTCATCAAAACTTTTAACAACGCCTGTAGAGTTTTAGGAAAATGTCCTCAAGCCGATCTACCATTACTAGTTTACTGTAGATAGAACTGGTTGCATCTTGCTTGTTGCAGTTTCATCTGCTTTGTAATCATCTGCAAACTTTTGTAAAGAGTTGGCAACTTGAGAAATTGTTGAGAAAGGTTTGTAAGAAGAGGCTGTAGATATAGCACGATGCCGTGTGGAATTAGGTCAAATTATTGAAACATTCGAGTGTTGTTTGTGCGCAAACAGTTTGCTATTTTTGTAAGACCTGTTGGCTTAAAAATGAAATTCCAATTATGAAGGTCACAATCATTCAACTTAAATAGGAGTTTTCTCATTATGTTTGTGTCACAAGTCTATCGTTCATATGTACAAATGCTGTGATTGAGATTGAACTTTGTCTACACTTAATCAAAGGTCACTAATGGAAATAATTAAAATTCATAATAGGCGTGGCAGCCCAAAATTAAATTGTACAAATTCCCAAAAGGGACACGGAAACGTAAGAAAGTTGAATTCAAGTGAACTTGAATTTGACAGATGAATGGCTTTTTCTATGAGATCCGTGTGAGTTTAATAAATTTTGGGATCAACTAATGAGATCATTATCACTTTCAATAACATACAACGTCAGTATGTAAAAAACGATGGTGTATATAGTAGAACGTAAATAAAGAGTTTGCCAATCAAGATAAATCTAAAACAACCCAAACCCTGAATATGAAATAGAAATAAGACGTGAATCCTTCGGAATGAAATGAACAATTTTGGTAATTCACTTTTTACCTTCTAATTTACAGATTTTCAAGGAATCTGTTTCAGTACATGCATGAATATGCTGTCATTGAATTCCAATTAACGCAGAGTCACTTTGAGACAGAGTTGATGGACGGAAGGAGTCACCAAGCTTGATGCGAATGAGAAAATGAGGTTTTTGAACATTGAAATTTGAGACGTGGTTTAAAATGACATTGTTTTACTGAGTCGATGGAAGGGCTTGCAAACTTAATATTACATCATTAGTGAAATTCAATCATCCACAAAAATAAAATTAAAAATTATGGCAGATTATTAGTGCAATAATTATTGACATCTACATATCTGCACACTTTTGAACTTTACATTAACAATTCCAAGTGTAGAAATTCTAATTATCCTGCCTTTTATTTACAAAACCAAACCACCTGCTAAAAAAATATCTCACTACTATTCTTGCATAAATTCGTTATTACGTTCTATGGTAAAATCATGTTAAAAATCAATAGAAAATATTGTACAGAAATATAATGATGGAATTTATTACGATAATGATTTCGATATGTACATATATAGTAATATTACCCACATTACATCAATATGGTCATCAATACACATAATCAAAGAATGAAAAATAAAAGTGATCACAAAATGCCAAAAAATCAATCCAAGCTGTCATAACAAAAAAATTGATATTAGGTAAGTCTCGAGTCTAAAAAGAATTGGGTCAGTTTCTTAAAAAGAAAGTTGCCTATTCTATTCGGCATTTCCCAAATCTTTCAGGTTTTATTTGAAGATAAAAATAATTATGTTCATTATGTTAATCGCACATTGATCAAATATAGTGTTGCAATTTTTATTTGTTTGGTCAATTTCAATTTTTTACATCCACTTATTGGCATATTTATGTCATGTCATGGTGTCATGTCAATATGCTTAGAAACTGAATTGAATTCTATCTTTACATCTTAAGTCATATTAAATCATAGCAAAGAGAGTCAGCGAGAAGTAATAATTTCTTGATTGATATATGTAAATATAATCGACTAATGTAAATATTTTGAAAATTTGATCATGATATTCAGCACTAAACAAATCTACAAAATGTAAGAAATAGAATGAAAGAATTATATTGAAGTGATGAAGCATTTGTCTAATTAATAAAACAAAAATTGTCATATGCATTTCTGTTAGCTTATCACAATTTACATACAGATGATACAGATGCAACAGAGAATAATTTGACCTTGATTCCAGATTAAAAGAAAATATTGAAATAATTAGTGCAAACCATTGCGTAATTTCAGTCGAAATGTAACTAAGTTAAAACCGAAGTTGGTTCTGAAACAATGCGCCACATGAACTCACACGACTTTTACAAAAGTCAATTATTTAAATGTCAAAAGGATCTCTTAATCTTAGTATACAGACTAACATTATTATCAAGAATAAGGTCAGGGTGAGAAAAGTTGTATCATCTCGGTTTCTAGCAAGTCTCACAGATTTGTTTTGTTGGCAGGGATTGAAAAATTTCAAAGAAGCATAAAACGAATTATGATACATTAATAATCTTCATTCTGTACTGAAGGACAATGCAAAGACATTTTGCCTTTGTTGTCAGTCATATTATTAATTTAAATTCTAGTTAGTGACACGTCGACTAATTTGCTACCGCTAATTACATATGACATAAATATTTCGAATATGTACATGTTGTGACGTAATTATAAATTAAAGTTATAATGAAAATGCAATAATTGTTACATGAATGTGTTTCATTGTGAAGCCGAATATTTTAACCATAACATCGAAGCCTAAAATTGCTTACAAAGAACATTGACAAGTTTTCTTATAATTTTGGACTCATTTCATATTCCTTACCAATTTAAAGACCATAAATTTCTCTATATTAGTACTTAATACCATAATTAACTTAAGCCTTCCCAAGACTTAATTATTTCTTCCGCTTTCATGCAGTTTCACCTTAGCCCTGGAAATCCTGAAAAACATGCATTTTTATCTCTAATTTTTGTGTAATCCTAACAAAAAGTGTCTTCCTTGACTTTCATTGTTCAGGATTTTAAAGAAATTTAAGCTGTTAAAATTTGAATTGTATCAGAGAATCTTAAAAATTTTGATGGTAGAAATTGAGTTTAACAAATATTTGAGTAATTAGTAATTTAAAAAAAACATCCATGTGTTCTTGTTAAACAAAGATCATCCATACAATTATTAGATATTCTTGAAAGCATTGTTGTGACCAATTGTTGTACAAACACTGGTGGTCAGCACATAATAAATGATGAAACTTGAAATTGCCCAATTCTAACAAATCTTGACTGTTATGAGAGCCGATGAGAGTTATCTTTTCTTTGCCAAAAAGTTTAATATATGACTAGTTTGGGTTGATTGTTTGTTTATAAAGGAAATTAATAATCAAATGTGTCATATTGAATGACCCATTTAAATTAGTTTTCCTTGTGTTGAGATGTATATGATAATACTATGTAATATGTCCGTATTTATACATACATACATACAGTACTTCCCGAATGGTCGGACATTTTCACTCCTTTATAAAACAGCATTGGAAAGTTGTTAAAACCTACATACAACAACATAATGAGACGATTACACTTTGTTTTGAACGTTTTATCTCGAATCAGGGAATATTAAAAGTTTCGACTTTTTCGAAATCGGTGAGGGTTGCCTAGATGGACCTGTTCATATCATAAAACCTACCATACCTAAATAACATCAAACCAAGAAAATCTCAAAATTTAGGTTTTGATAATTTTCAAAATGTCTTTTCCCTTCCCTAATCTGGTCCATCTCAGAACTCAATTTTTACTATATGACCTATAATATGTATGCATTCGTCATATTTTGAATTGTTTGGTTCAATAATGTTTCTTAATTGATAATAAATAATCTCAATTCAAAATGCTATAGCTGTCATTTACATGCATACCTATAACAAACAAATGGCATGCTCAATCTGGATCACTACGATTGACAAAATCTTTTGAAACTGACAAAGTCAACTAAAAAAAGATGCCCATTAGTTGTTATTATCATTACACAAAATCAATCCTTGTAATCTTGCAATCTCGGTTATTCTTTTATTCTAGACATTAATGATTATAATTTTTTTTTCATAAATTGATCTGTCTTTCTATGAAGTCTTTAGTATTAAATCTCAAGCAATCATTTTGAAATTCTTCCTCCTATTGTTAAAAGAAAGTTGATTTGGTGGTCCCTTGTCATTGCATTCGAATAGATTAATGTTTTAATATCAACAATTGTCACGTCTTTTTCGCATGATTTGTATAGTCAATTCTCGAATTATGATTAGCTTTGTTTTATGATGTGACTAGCGGCATTAATAATATTGATCAGTAAAATAATGTCACGAAAATAAAAGGGTGGATCTATCTGGTGTCTGGTTTATCTGGTGTCCTGTTTATTTTTAAACAAGTTGAGACCATTTTTTAACGGTTCCGGACAAATAAAAGTCTTGAACCAAAAATATAGTTTATTTGCGATGCTTACAGCCTAATATTTTCTTCTCCAGGAAGTCAATTTGAATAATAATAATACTGTTAAATTGTTATTTCTGACATTGAATACAACAGCGTCTGATTAATTTTAGAATTGTCGGCGATGTCACCAAAAATTACTAAATCTCTTGAGAAATTACGAAAACCAAAATTATCTCTCGAATCAAAAACAATAACCAGTCATCATTGCTGAATCATTACTACGTATCATTTGCAGTATCATTTCCAGTGACAGCTCCGTCCCAATCCCTACAAAAATTTCATTTTCCTTGGCATTAAACTTAAAGTTTTTATGTTAATGTTACATTATGATTAAATCTTTGTAAATGCATGACAATGATGAAACAAAGACATTGGAAATTGAAATGTAATTGAGAACTTTTGGAATCCTTCAATTGTAAGGATTTTATTCAACCGACATTTTAATGACTAGTTTGAGACAAATGGAGGACTCCCCTTATAAAATGATTATTGTACCTCCCCCAATTACCCTGCAGTTAAGTTATTGCATTATATGTGTCATTTATTACTATAATTTGCTACAGTTTTTGTGCACTGTTCCATCAACCATGTGCAGGCCAAAGTCAAGATACAGGTTGTGCAACTTATTATGCTAAAGTCGTGCAATAGAATTGCCACAAATCTCACATTGTTTCACAAAAAAAGATTTTGAATGAATTACAGACAGGATTGATGACTACAAATCAACTCAAATCAGAATAAGTGTAAGATATCAACACTCTTGAGTAATCCTTTATGCGACTAAACAACTGCAAAATTGGAATGCATCGTTGGAAAGGAACTATTAAAGGAATTTTGTTTCAAAGACATTTTGTAGGATAGTTATGTTATGCACGAGTTGTTTTACATTTCCTGCACATGTCTGCATGACTCCTGGTGGACGTCAATGACGTTGACGAACAAACATGTTGACAATAAAGTTTATCAGAAATTTATTCAGAGCTGTTAATGACAATTAAATGTGCAGCAATTACCACTATGTGCATTTTGCAATAACTTTGAGTAACAAGATTGTAATAATGGCACGTTAAAGCCCATTGATTTTTGAAGATTTTAATTTAACAACTCGTTTAGTCAACAGTTAATGTTTCCGATCGTGTACATATTTACATATTTAATGTTTTCATAATCCGAAGTAAAAATTTTGAAGTGAACACATGACATTGCTGGACTATTTAATTCCAGAAGATTTAACGGAAACATTAAAGAAATTTTAATTTGCATTTCAAATTTGAAACAAAAGGTAAATTTTACTTGATCAAACATTACATACCTACATACGTTAATAGGCATATTAAGAAGCAAGAATAGGCAATAAAGTAATTTATAATTATTACATACTGCGTAAAATGGGACATTACGTCGATTTTAGGTTCTTCTAGCATCATGTAAAAAGAAAAAGTGTGCCAATCGAATATTAATAACAAGTCGCAACACATCTCATAATATCTGCATCTGCGGTCATCAAATCCTATCGTTAAGAATGAGTAACAAACGTAATGGTTTTAGAAAAGATGTTGCAAACCATTCCATCCTTACGTGTGTCGTACTATTCAATACAAGTGACAACTATTACTGAACGTTTTTGCTAAATCTATAATATTATACATAGTACAACAATAAAATTGATTCATCAATTGCGACTTTTTATAACAACAAGTTCAAGAAAAATCCGGTTTTGTGGTTAAATATTTAGCTCAAGATCAAATGAAAAGGAAAGTCCAGTATATATTTATGTGTACTTCTTAATGAGATGTTAAATTATTATTGCAAAGTATCACTTTTACTTATGCAAATACACTTATTGCAAAAATTGCACACGCAGATATGTACGTCAATACCTCTCGTAATTTGCTAAAAATGAAACAATGTAAAGCAGTTTAGAATGCCTAAACGATCATTAGGGGACATCATTTGATTAATTTTTTGAAATTTCCAAGCAATAAAGAAACAAATCGGCTTTTAAATAAATCAAGTTAATGTAATCATACGATATTCGCAATGCAGTTTCATTTCAATATTATATTCTACAAACTCACAAACCCACTGACATTGCTACAACAAGAGATACAGCAAATTTAAACCCCGTTGCAATAAGTACACTCTACAACTTCCCAATCTACAATTCGCTTGAGGGATGGCGTTAAATAATGAAAGAATGCTAAATTGACTTCTGTCGTTGCCTATACGTTAAAAGCATGAAAGATTCAAGTACCTTATTCCATTGGATTGCAGTTTTTAAACTTACCTATGCTGAAGTACATGCATACATATATCTTCAATGATAATAGTGAGGAGAGAAGAAAGTAGAACTTGGGGAACTTTGTTGGTCTAGAAATCTGCAGTGAATTCAAACATTAAGGATTTGGTGTCAAACCAACTAACTGCTAACTAAATAGCATTTAAGGGAGTATAGAAACTTTTAAAGACTTCGGGTCCATCAAGAACTGTAGCTGGATAAATTGGAGAAAAGAAGGTTCAACTGTTTCGAATACATACACCTTGTTTTCATGAATTTTGTGGGTACTCGATCTTTCGTGGTTTTGCTTTATCTGAAATTAGCGTGGGATTTATTGTGACAAAAATTGAAAAGGAAGAGTGAATTTCCACATTTTCTCGATTTTATACTCTCAAGTGCCATGTTATTTAAGGGAAGTTTTCAGTAAAAAAAATAGTGAATTTTCTCATCTTTAACTTTCCTGCCTCTTTTGTTGGACTGGACGCTTTGCTCAACATTTGGACAAAATGCTCAGATCATTAAGGTAAACTAAGCTTGCCCATACTATTCTGCAACTGCAAATCCTACGAGTGCACATGTACATACATAACATACATATCGCACATTTTGTTATTCGTTTCCGAATCAATATATACATACATAGTAAATTGGCCTTTTCATTAGCCTTCTTTGTTCGATTAGTTACTGATTCTAATCCGCATTGCAAAAATATCTTCTCAACTTGAGAAATAATATCAATACAAGTTATACAAGCTTTTGCATTCGAAAATAAAAGAAACTCCAAGTTCAACGCAGTTTCTAAATTACAATCTTGTGGAGTTAGGTTGAACTAGACTTGCATTGCCTCCGTTTATAAAGTGAATTTTTATTCTCAAGAATTTCATGTTGTGTCATGTTGTTTACATTGAATTTAGATTTAATGTGTAAAGAATTGATTCTGTTTCGGACGTGACAATTAACCCACTGTAAAAAAAATATAGAACGCATTGGTACTACATATGTATCACATTAGCCTCTGCTGGATAAGTATAGGCAACAAAATTATTCTATTACTCTATTACTATTCTATATTCTATTACTTTAATATTATTTAATATATGGCTGTTGAAAAGGGTTCAGGGTTTATCAAAATTGCATAACGTATGGTCAGCAACACCACAAATTTTGCTATTAATGCTAATCATTGACTGGGTAAATTACATAAGAGATATTAAGCATGTGAATATTGCGTGGGTACTATTGCCATTTGCGGTTTGCAAATATGGAATTTTAAAATAACTACGCTTTATTTTTTTGCCACACATTATTTAATTCTTCACTTAATTACGTTTTTTCCCAAGATATATCATTTCATTACTTTTTAAAGACCAATTCCGTGTAAAAGCATAAAAAAATGTGTTAACATGAAAGTGAAGCTTTTGTATGCATTAAATTGCATCGTATTATATTCAATTAGTGCTTTATTGCTTGTATGTGGCATCCTCATCTCTCCCTTTCTGGGAGCCACATTTCTGTGTGACAGGTGAATTAAAATATTATGCATTATCTTCTTACCTGAATAATCTTCAAGGAAGCATTATAATTTTAGATATGGTTCCTTTACAAAATATAATGCAATTGCATGAAAAGGTGAATCAAGGCAGTTCCTTCACATATGTAAAATATATGTATTTATGTATATGTTTCTTGATCTCTAACCAACATGTAGGTTGGTTAAAAAATCTGTGATAAATATTTGAAAGAATTTGCTATTTCATTTCTTTAGTAGTAGCATAAGGAGTGAAGCGGAGATTAACAATATTTTATCTTGCGATAAGTAAGAAATTGGCAGTTACAACGATGCTCAGATGAGTTGAAATGTTGGTTTGGTTAACTTATGTTTTTTATACCTTTAAAAGAGAAAGTGCTACTACCACTCTGATGATCGTACTTACAAAGCAACATAGAATATTACATGATTTAAAAATGGCAATAGCTCCAAGCCGTATACTACTTAGGGTTCTCTTTATCGTTGTTATAAATACATTGATGAACATAATTCAGTAATTTGAATATTATTCGTGTCTATTTACAATCAATCCTTTTCTAGATGAGCCCGGTTATAAATATTTAATGACAAGTGTAATGTTTTGTACAAAGACTCCATATTTGGGGACACGACAATGCAACAAGATGATGCATTCAAAGGAAGGCTTGTAGATTTTTTACATCTCAAGAGAGTAAAACATTCGTTGAAATACTAATTAATCCCCTTTATAATCTCAGAGCCTATAACACTCTTCATTTAACTTTTTAAGTCTTGCCCTACTCAATAACCATACATCGTCGATGCATCCTACTATTACATTATGTTGCAACAAATGCAACGAGAATAAACAATTTGCAACTTTCTTAGTTGCAATTATGCAGCTAAATTCATGAAGATTATAATTGAATTGTAATGAATTTTAATGGAGAAAAGATGTAGTATAATAATGACTAATGTAAATTGTCAGTTGAGACACATTCTTCTTAGCAGGAGATAACTGCTTTATAGTTGAAATTTCGTTTTCAATAATAGCGTCACTAATAAAGAGAATAACAACTTTAACAATGAGTATGATGTTTAAAAAACATTGCCTTTGCCGAATTAAAGAATCTTCAACTGTATTATTCTTTGAACCTGCTCTAGAAGTATTCTTTCAACCATAATATTTTTATTGTTGTTATTAAAGAAGCGGTTGTATCATCAAGCAGTTTCTTAGTTCAACTTTTAACTTCTTTCAAAAGCAGAACACATAAATGTAAAGTAATTCCACAGAAGGAGCCCAAGGAGCTGATAAATCCTGCATTTCATAGAAATGAAATTAATCTAAAACGTTAAATGATTCTTAGTTTTAATCTTGAATTTGGAGTAAGTTGAGCAAAATTGCATGAAAAATTATTTCCTTGTGTTAGAGAATCAGAGCATAAATTCCGTTAGGATCTCAAGTAAACCTTCATTTGTCTAGAATAAAAAATGGCAGTATGAGGTAAAACGTAGTCTATTAGAATGTCGTTTTCACCCATTAACTCCTAATCGCGTTCAATTATTCCTCTACTAAAAATTGCAGTCACCAGTCAAAAAAGGATGCAAGTTTTCAGCAAAGTAAATGCGCAATACATAGTACTCAAAAAGGATTAAAGAAAGAATCCCTTTTTCTATAAATTTGTTGCCTAAAAGAAATGATGAGCTAATATAAAATTCATCTTGATTTATGTAATCTACTTAAAAATTTAAATTATGTAGCCTATTTTCTGCTTCTTAGTTACTGCCTTCTTGAGCAGATTCCATGTGTTCCATAATTAATGAAATCAACAAATGTCGAAATTTGTATAATGTCCAAAGCTATACTTAATTTGCTCTTGACACTATTTATCATTTTTCGAAATTTTTCAGATTTATCATTTCGTCAACATTATCGATTAGGAAATTCTTTGTTATTTACAATAATGCAATTCAACTCAAACAAATTGATGGAATGAATGTAAAAGTTGCAAAATTTTAACTTTGTTTTATTTTATACAATAAACTCTCATTCGAGCTTCAATCTTCAACTTCAACACTTTTGTGTATACAACAATACTTTTTTGCAAGACTGCTTCAGGTTGTTTTAACTTGTCTATTTCAGCAAATAAATTCATTATTCATTAGATTCATTACTCATTCACATTATAATTTCCAAAGTTTTATTCTATAATAATGATAATATTTATATATGCAAGAACAACTAAATTAAGTCATCGTTTTAATCGTTTAGCGTTTGTTACATTCAATAGAATAAAATTAAGAAGTGACAAAGCAATCATCACATTAAACTGAAACGAAAGTGAGTTTCAATTTTTGTTTTGCTTTATTAAGTAGCGAACGAAGTGAGGTTCTTTATATGAATGCTTTGTCCGTCTGTCTTGATGATACAAACTCATTAAAACAGTTCCCCACAAGTTCACAAGTCACTGTCAAAAAAGGTCAAAATATCTTTTTGCAAAAACCTCAGTTGATGGGCTTTTTTTAAGTACATAGTTTGCATTTATGCACTTTGCATTTATGCATTTATGCACTTGGCAATACTTGGCATTTATGAACTGTACATTGACGACTCTACATTCCCTACTTCGCTATATCCGTTTACGCTGGTTTATTTAACAAAAAAGAAGTAAAGTTTGGAATTCTATTCCTTTCACAGTAAAAGAAGGAATATAGAATATTTGATTGTAGGTTCAAAATTACACAAATGAAATAATGAATTGCCATTATAACACTCATTAACTAAATATGAATCCCGAGAATCTTGCGAATATATATGTATGTATTTTTTCTTAAGCATGTACATAGAGCTCCATGCAATGCATACATATAGTGATGCAGAAAGAAATATTTAAATATTTAGCAACTTGTATTTAGTGTATTCTAAGCTTTAATTTATGAATATTTCAGTTGAGATTAACGCATTTGAAATTCAAGGTATCATTTTCTATATGTGAAATTAGTCATCCATTTGTACCAGCGTGAGTCAATCAGTTGTACAATGAAAACAAAAAGCTTAAACTTTCTGAAAGTAAAGTAAAATGGCTATACAAAATTTATACGCATCTAACCTATCGTTGCTGATCGATAAAACTGCATCTGTGCTAACATTGACCTATTATTTACTATACGTTATTTTTTTGGATTCCAATCCTTTACCTACATCAACACAAAACCGTATTATGCTTGCTCAACGTGATTAATTAAGATTGAAATTAAATCTTGGCAAGTAATTGGTTTCACAGCTGTACTACTTAATACTAATCAACATTTTTTCAAGTACTCTACTTACTAATATAATTTTAATTAGCTGAGGGTAAATTTACAATACCAACAATGCATCCTACTCAATCAAATTGTATTAATCCTCATTTCCTACATTATTACAAATGAAAAAAAAGTACGCACAATATCATTTTATTGTATGCTAATTGCAATTGCAAAGAGATAAATACATAATGAATCGAAAATATGAAATTAGATTGGCTTTTGTTCCAACACATTTTATGCAAAATTAATGTTTCTTAGCCCGAGTCAGGAGTTATGCACACGCCGTGTCCGTCTGTCCGTCATACGAACTCTCAAGAATCAGAGTGGGTTGGGTTATAGCACCCCACACCGATTTTCTAAAAACTTGATTTTGTTTAGTTTTTTATGGTGATTACTAAACCGTTAGTGGGGTAAACACTCTATTCAAGCCCTATCGGGTTTTAAAGTTTGAAATTCACAAGGACCCTTGCTTCAAATTGCATATTGTTATTGACTAAATATCATTATGAGTACTTACTTTCGAAAATGTGAATTCAACCCAGGAAGGTACTTATGGTTATCAGCGTGCGAAGCGAGCAGGTTAGGTAAGTTCGGAAAATATTATCTAAATTATAAAAGTTGTGAATTAGACAGGGTGGGGGGTTTCTGGTTATTTTATTTTATTTGTTTTGGTTGACATTGTCAAAAAAATAATTTTTATAACCAATGATCCTCACTTGTGATTTACAAATCTTAAAATTTCATAGGGCTTGCTTGGGCTTGTTTCCCCCACTAACGGTTTTCAAATTCGTGATCAACATAAAAAACTGAACAAAATCACGAAGTTTAAAAAAAAATCGGAGTGGGGGGCTATATAAGTTCCGAACCCTTGACCGATTTGAATGAAATTTGGTAGGGATACATATGTGTTAAGTCAAGGCTGTATGCCTTGTTTTTTGGTCCGATAGTCATAATGACCAGTGACCAGAAATGAAAAATTGTGGTTAAAATTTTGTAAGGGTCCCCCTTTGTCTTTGTCCCTAAGACTCAAATATTTATCACTAGCATACGACGATTCAAGGTGATTGATGTCATGTTGGGTTGTTTTTGAAAAAAACGCAAATTGTTGCAAATTTTCGAAAAACCATATTTTGAAATTGATTAATGAAATTGATATTAATTAGGTTAGCTATATATTGTTTTTGTGATATGACCAGATCCGTCTAGGCAATATTCACAAATTTTCAAAAAGGAACGAATTTTACATATTTATTCCATGACTCGGACTATATCAAGCTTGGACTGGAAAGTTTTTTGGTTTGTATTGAGTGAGTATAAAGGGAATGGCATGGAACTTTATAACCGGTTGACAACTAAATTTGATATATTTACCTCGTCAATGCTAAAATTACATTGTTATTGGATCGAATTTATTTGACGTGTGTGACTAAAGGCGCCCTGCTTGTTATATCGAATCATTATACTTGAATATCCGCTGCTGCTAATTAGGATTCCATCAGAATAATAAACATGGTATTTCGAGTGAAAAGGAATCTATAATATTTAGTATGCTGCGTACAAATTTTTGAAAGAAAAAGTGCTATTTATCATCAAAAACGTTATCAAATGGGCAGCTTCTCAACGTTTTACACGAAGCGATGGGCTTGACTACATAGATGACATTGAGTTTCATGAGTGACATTGATTCAATTGTCCTTTTGAAATCTTACGTTCTGAAGCGTATATTGCGCTTAATTTCTCATTTGTCATTTTAGGTATAAAGAAAGTTATGAAGGTGAATGATGAGATGTGTGGAATAACAGGTTTTATATGATATTTACTTTCTATTGACGTATAACTTCTTTGAAGTTGAGGCAAGTTCGGAAGGGTATTGGTTAGAATGTGGGTCATAAAATACTACCGGGCAGTAAACTTATTGGAATACTTGATACTTGTGACAGTTGAAGGTCATTTGAAGTCCCATTTATGTATTGAAGCGATTGAATGTGATGGGAAATTCATACTTCTCACACTCGGCACTGTTCTCACGAATAGGATGTGACGAAATTTAAAAATTCATTCACTTACATATTAGGTATTAATTCAGTATGCTTTTTTAAAATCATTTGAACTAAACATACGGAGCAGTAACAGGTAATTAAATATCTGTATTAGAATTCAAATTCTTTGTCAAGAACAAGATTTAAAGAGTGAAACTACCTGCTGCTAAATACATGCATACATCAGGTATATGTACATATCTTAATATGTTGTATTTTTCAACGATTTATTACATATGTATCACTTTCTGCCATATACGTTTGTGTGTAGCTCTGTTTTTCGCTTATAGCAATTCAATTAATTCGTTGTCTTATTTCTGTAAGTTGTGGTTGTGCTACCTTGTTCGTGTGTTCAATTTTCTGTTCGCAGTGACCTTAATTTTTATACCATTCAAATTTCGTGTTTTATGAGAATTTCAACCGTTCTACTATTTTATGGATTCTGATAATTTCATCTTTTCAATGCTTTGGATTGCATGAAAGTTGTTCTTCATGCATGCACTTGCCATTTAAATCGTCATACTTGACACGAACTAAATGTACATATGTGATATACTGTATATCCTTTACACTAAATTATATAAAATCACATCTCCTATATCCTAACAACCTTGTGTTGCAAATCTCAAAAATCAAGATGCAACGTCATTCAAAATCCCATTCAACCTATGACCAATTTTCCTTTCAAAAAGGCTAATAAAATCAACTCCATAAACCCATTTCACCTTGCTACTCTTTTTATAAAGATGAAAATCTCTAAACAGATTCGCTTCATTGACTGATTTTTCTCAGCTTGCTTAGCATATGGTTCGTCTTATCAGTTGCAGTCTAGTTGCTCAACCGTTGGAAGCGTTGCGCTTGATAATTAAAATATTGATTGTGACATGTTGTTTTGTAGAAAGGGACCTGTGTTAAAATGTTTTCATTTAATTAATGGCAATCACTCATTGTGTGACATAACAATAATGCCTAATATAAAAATTCATAAAGCGGAAGGAGTCTGGCTGTCCAAGTGCCAAATTATATTTGGCAAATTTGGTCACGTCCAACTATGTTTCTCAAGATGACGCGCTGTTATTGGCGATGCTTAAAATTTGCGTTATTTTACAAACTGTTAGGTTTATTTAAACAGCAACATATTTAATAGTTGGCTTTGTCTTGAAAATTTCTATGAATCAGCGTCAAAATTATTTTCTGAAAAATAAATTCAAATTATATTAACTGCTAACTGCTACCCCATTTGTGTGGTTACATTATTAAAGGATTAAAAATTTTAAAAATGTGTCCTTGTTAAACTGCAGTTTTGTTGAAATGTCTCAAACCTGTTCGTATGTGAGATACATTATGTGAGAGAGATTTTAATCAGTGAATTGAAGACAAAGGGTGTTTAAAATTACAGAAGCTGTTTAGTACTTAATACTTTCGAAGGATGAGAATTGCTTATATTAAACCTATTATGACTGCAATATTGGATAGAGATAAATAGAATTTAATGTGTAAGATATTTGGGTAATTGAAATACTAATAAACGATTGCCACATCAAATTTTACTATAAGTAATAATCAATAAAAATATCCCATTTTGTCCGGATTTTATCAGTACCTCTTTACATTGGAATAATTATGCCAAGTCGTGCGCTAGCAACAAATTAACTAAAGTAGAAGGGAAGTCCCGCTTACATTGACCTTTGCTAGGTATTTAAAGCTGGACGCATATTTCTACAATTCCTAGCTACAACCCCAATAATCTAATATAATATTCAGCATTCTATGTAGTTTAAATTGATTGAAAGAGGATGCTCGGATTTTATCAGCACGAATACAATCTAACAATTTGCTTGCAAGTTTTGCTAATATTTTGCAAACAGTGAAAATAGAGCTAAAAGACTTGTCGAAGCAGCCCATAAACTGTACTTTGTACTATCACTGCTTAATATTTAATTCTTTCGAAATTTGATATGACAACATAATCATGATAGTTTGTTCTTTTATCACGTTTAGCTAAGAGCAATAGGTCAACAGCTATTTCTTTAAAGAGCATCACTTGCAATCGTGTTTCATCAACTTATGTATGATCTATTATTTGAATAGCAGTTTTAAAATAGATTAAAATAAACTGAACTTCTTTTTCCAAGTATAATTGAGCACGAGTTAAGATGACAAGTGAATGATCTAAATTCCTACATGATTATCCTCAGGCAAAATGAAAGAAATTCCCCGTTGGATATTAGCTTTCTAAATTGCATTTGGATGAAGTGCGAATGCGTGATTTTATTCCTTCACCGATTAATTGTAACAAAAAATGTCCATAATTGACTTGGGATTCTGGCACAAGTGCTGAGACAGGGTTAATAAATTGAAGTCAACTCAGAATGACAACAATTATACAACTATTAATGAAATCTTTGAAATTCTGCTGCACCTTTCATTTGTGCTCTTTAATGTAATAATCTTTTTGTTTGTTGTTTTCAGCAGAAAAGCGCAACTCCTTCTTATATTTAGTATAATATCATCAGTAACTGCAAGTAGTCAATTTGAACAATCAGATGATTATAATGGAGGAAATAGCGAATGTGCTCTTTTACTTGAAGGACCAGGAAGAACATCTGCATTTGACTACAATCTCAATACCTTAAGAGGAAATCCGTAAGTGCAATTTATTTTTTGAGAAAATATCAGTCCCTTTAAAAATTGGCGATTTTCCCCAAGGCCGTTGGAAGGACGTCTATGTCCAATGTATATTTTCTTTAAGACAATTGAGCCATAAATCTTGAACGAATGCTATTAAGTATAGGACATTCTTCTCTGCATATGTTTGAATGCATGTTCAAGCAAGTAACCTGTTTTCTAGCATAATCTTTTTGCCTTTAAAATAATAACTCATATTATTAATTGAGTGAAATTTATGTTTATCAGCTAATAACACAGTTTGGATCTCTTTCTCATACGGATTCTTGCTTTCATAAATAGTCTTTTAAATTTACATAGCAATCTCACTTTCTTTGATTTTTTGTATTGTAACGATTTTAACCTTTAAATTGCCAGAACAATTCCTGCAATGATTTTAAAGTAAATTATAAGTAATGTTAAACCAAAAATCTTGTGTTTGTAATGAGTGACAATGACTAGATAAGTGCCTAGTAGGATAATTACATATGGATAACTCTAATCGTATTAAATATATCGGTAGTATTTATGTACATAGCTGTCGAATTACGATACCTATTTATTTACAATTGTAGAAAATTATTTTCTACGATGACCTTTTGACCAATTTAAAACTCATTCATGAGTCTTTTAATAATGCGTGTTCTTTGATAAACGTTTTATTTACATGTGCTCATATGAAACTAAAATGATGGATTTGTGTGAAGAATTCTCAGAGAAAAAATTAAAAATTGTACACTTTAACAACTCTGGTCATTGCTTTGTTCCTCCTAAAAAACAACTTCACTTGTGGTAAATCAGTTTCACTTTATTACTATACTCTCTCATATGTAACCTGCTAATGACTAAACAAAAAAAATTAAATTTGACAAATAATGACACAACAGTCAGAAATGGTAAACGTGTAAAGATAACACTGTTGATCATGTTGATTGTTGGTTGCTACAATTTCACTTGCACTTTAATGATCACCTTTGTTTGTCAAACCACTTTGAAATTTAGGAGTTGTTGGCCAAAACTTATACAAAATCAATCAATTTTCCGTTGTAGAGAGAGTGTGCATTATTTTTGTTGCTTGTTAATTACTCTTAATCTTTTTGTTAAAACTAATCCAATTATTCGTAAATGCTTTATATGTATGTCACTTTTTATGTATGCATGTTTGTAGATGAATAATCCAATAATTACATTATAAATATGATTGAAGCATTGTTCATTTTGTTTGGTTGTTTTCCTGAAATTTACTAATGGCACTTTGAAGAACATATTTCATTTCTATAAAGTTGCATTCAGAGGTTTGCTGCTAATTTTTAATTTGAAGAAAATGCTAAATCGAAACTCTCACCATTATATCATCATCATGAAAATAAGAATAAACGCTTAGATGGTCTAGTCACCACTAATCTTTTCTCTAAGGCACTGCATAAAAAGTTAAATAATACGCGTTAATTAATCGTACCCACATTATGCAAGCATTGTAGAAAAAGAGAAGAGGAAGATGAAAATGAAAATGAAATGAGGATGCGTATCATCAAGTAAAGATAAATGGCTTTTATTATTAAGTATGCTATGTGATGCTTATTTATGCAGTTCTCAATGGTCATTGCTGTTTTTTAAGATTAATTCTCTACCAAAACCATATTTCCTCTTTTGATATAAAATGATAAAATTATTTTCGTGTGCAAAAATGTAATGGGTACTCTCACACAATTCAAAGAATTTTAGTTCATTCGGCCACAATAATTGTGTAGATGTAAGTATGTATCAATATATGTATGTATATATGCATGCATGTCTGTACATATGTAGTCACTGTACTTGCTATTGTACTTTTGTGTGATTCTTTATTATGTTGTGTGTAAGTAATTGTAAATTACAACCATGTTTGTCACAAGTTGGATATGAACGAAGTGAAAGTGAATCAAGGAACGGTTCAGAATATAGAGAATGATTTTCATTTTTTTGCACAAAATTGGCCAACACTTGACAATTCTTAAATGGTTTGTACATTGTGATGACAACGAAAATTTGAGTTGGATGAGTTATTGGTTATTGGGTCAGCAAACCACTATTTGCTTTAGATGCCTCCTTTCCATTTTTGATATTCTTATTTATTTTTTGGAAATTGAACGCATGAGGTAGAATCATTCTCCTCAAAGATTTTATATATTAGGTATTTTTGGCACCAATTGTTGATCAGGTGGTAATAATCTCAAACAATGCCTTTATTAATTCGATTTTAAAAAAGATAAATTATATATATTTCCTTCCGGACTGTTGTTTCACATTGTTTAGTCCTTATCTGCGTAATGTGTCTCTTGTCATCCATTCATGAAGGATTTGATTTCCTTCCATCCTCTAAATAATCCTCTCATCTCTGGATTGAAATAATTTTGAAGTTGTAAAACCACGGTATAAATCCATTAACTTAAGGTTTGTACTGACCTCGACTTCACCAAATAACTCGCAACGTCTCACCTTTTTCTTACTTTTCTACCAAATTTTCAATTGTCTGTAATGTACATACATAGCTTTTAGTTAATGTATTGAAGTATTCTTTGTAATATTTTTGCATGCATAGAATTAAATCTATTGTTCAGTGGGTCTTTGTGAAATTGCTATTGTAAATCAATGAGCCAATTTCAACTACCTGGTTGGTGCTGCTATCGCTTTTTATTCGTCATTCACGCTATGATCTATTTTGGTCTGGGCAGACAAATTCTTCTAGACTTCCGGTTTCATAGTCGTGGAACTTACAATTTTTCATGCTATGTGCTTCTGCATAAATAGTCAACACGGGGAATGGTAAAAACATACAACGAGTCCAGATTTATTGAAAGTTTTGCATGACATGATGAGTTTTTTTAGAAAATTGCTTTGTCCAGTTAACTAGTTCAAAGCTTATGATTCCAAGCTAATCCAGTAACCAAATCCTTGCTCATGCAAACATTATGTATGCAATATGCATAAGAATAATTGCAGACAACAATCAAGATATTTTAAACGCTAATTGGTCGAATTCATATTTTAGTGTTGTTGATATGATAATAATAATAATTTACAGAGTTCAGCTCCCACGCTTCTAGTTTTGCTTGAATAATTTTGTTCATGATTTACTTGTATCAAATGGTGTTTTACCAATTTCTCAATTCAGCTTTGAAATAAAACACACAGTAGTGTATTATATTGTACTTTATTGAGTGTGCTCTAAATATTCGTGAAGAGGATGAATGACTTTAATCCAACCTTTTTTTCAAAATAGTAATAGTTATAAACTGGCTCAAGCCAGTTTAGAAATTTTCAATTTTCATTGGTAACGTTATTTGCATGCAATTAGTATAAAAAAGTGTAGCTGAAGGTTGTTTAATTCAAACTTTGAGTGTCATATTGTCTTGTTTTGTCTTAAAACATTGAGAAAACATTAACTACAGAACCGAACCGGTACGCTGTTAAATATGATGCTAATAATACACACTATATTGTCAATGTCTGCACTAGTTGAAACCAAAGGAAGCATTTCATTTCCCTATCGCAGTAATAGATGTATGTAGCAATTAAAAAATACATACGTTCACGGTGATTCTAAACAGTAAAATATGTGAATGAAAAATAAAATTAACCATGTAATTGTTGGACGAATGATCCGTGTATTTTTGTTGTATTATGAATGCAATAATAAAATGCATTATTCTAGAGGCAATTATGGAGGAGGACCACAGACCTGCATCACCTACGATGCCGTAAACAATGCATATTCTCAAGCTAGAAAATATATTCGTAAGTTAATGCTCTAACCATTTTGTATTTTGATTTATTATTTCTCTTGATTGCAACGATATGCAGAATAAAAGTATTTTTTTCCCAAAGGGGTTGCTGAAAGAAGAGAAAGGTATCAGCACGAAGAATTAGCTACTGTAGGAGAACTCCTACTGGAGGTCTCAAGAATTTTATCGAGAACGTAAGTATTTATAGCATTTTTTGAATTTGAAATCAACAATCAATTTAAAACGCTAATGTTGAAACTTAAAGTTTCATTACAAATAAAATGAAACAGATTGATTTTTTCTGCCTCAAAGCGAACGAAATTTGTTTCACTTGCTGGTAGAATGAAGATGAAAAAAAATAATTTTCATATTTAACAGATATGGCTTATCTGTAGACGAAATTGAGCATGGACTTCCTCTTATTGATACATCAAAAACCCATATCAGAGGTAAGTTTTAAGTGCATTTTTTCTTACCAAAATAATCCGACTCCCTTCCACTTTTAATTAAACAACAAAATGGGAAATCTCATTTATTTACTGTCGTTTTAATTTTCAGATGTTTGCCCTGCTTTTTTGTCCAATGTTCATTGCCAACCTGGCAAATACAGAAGATATGATGGACTTTGTAATAATCTCAAACATCCTACCTGGGGAGCTGTCCAATCTACTTTTACAAGGTTAAATTGCCAAAATAAATAGATAGTATATAATTAAAATGCTAACAAAATTCTAACATATAAAGGAATTAAAATCATTTATAAAAAACATTAATTGAGTACTAACAAAGTTCAAAATCATTTGAGGAATTTTAGATCCGATTGTTTCTGAAACAATTGAAAAGATAGTATGTAGTAATATTTAAATTTTGGAGTGAAACAGATGCACATTTTATTTCACTCTTTGCAACTGCAAATTGTTGCAGTCACGATTGTTTAAAACTCATAAATTACCATTTTTCTCATGGTCAAATTGCAATGGCTGGGTTGGTTTCTAATTTTACTTGGTGGTTATATGTAGTCTCACAAATTTCAAGATGTTCTGATGCAAGAAGAAATTTATTGACTATAAAATATAAATTAACGAGCTTGTCCTTAACCGATATTTTTTTGTTTAGATTATTAAAGCCTGTGTATGCTGATGCTGTATCAGAACCACGAGTTGGATCTCATGGTTCAGCACTACCTCCCCCCCGCATCGTTTCTCGTACAATCCATCCCGATGAAGGTTATCATGACCATGCAGCTACAATATTGCTTATCTCCTGGGGTCAGTTCATGGATCATGACCTAACGCTAACTGCAACTCCATTGGATCCCGTCACTCGTAACGAACCCGAAGAATGTTGTAAAAGAGCTCCTAATTCAAGAAATCCTTATTGTCTTCAAATTGACATTCCTCATGATGATCCATTCTATGGAGTTTATGGAGTAAGATGTATAGATTTTGTAAGAGGCTTTCCAGGTACTCGTGCTGGTTGTCGACTTGGTACGTTATTTACAGTCAATATTTATGTACATAAAACATATAACATAATGCTAAATTGATAATGCAGATTCTTTGGATGTAATTTTGACATTTGTGCATTTTATGTAGGTTCCAGAAACCAGTTCAATATTTTAACAGGTATCCTTGATGGCAATACTGTGTATGGGGTGGAAGAAAACTTTGCGAGATCTCTACGAACTGGATATGGTGGGCTGTTGAGAATGAATCCAGTTTTTGCACAATATGGCCTTCATGATTTGCTTCCACTCAAGCTTGATATTCCTGACGAAGGTTGTACTCGTCCCAACAAATCAATGTACTGTTTTGATGCTGGTATGAAATTATAATGATTCAAATCACAGGATTCCAAAATTAGTACATAATAATATGTAATTTCCTCATTTCCTTATTGTTTTAGGTGAGATTCGAGTTAATGAACAATTAGTATTGACTTGCATGCATACCTTGATGGCTCGTGAACATAATCGAGTTGCATCTAAAATTGGAGAAATAAATCCACATTGGGATGATGAGACGACTTATCAGGAATCTAGAAGAATTGTCATTGCGGAAATTCAACACATTACATATAATGAGTTTCTTCCTCTCGTATTAGGAAAGGAAGTTATGGCCAAATTTGGACTTCTTTTGCAAAAAGATGTAAAGAATCCTTCTTTCTAGGAACTTATTATTAAACTTTTTTTCAATTTAAAGGGATATTGGGATGGGTATGATGAAAATGTCAATCCTGGTGTTATTGCATCTTTTGCTGCTGCTGCTTTTCGTTTTGGCCATTCTCTCCTACCCACAAATGTTGAAAGATGGTCCAAGGCTCATAAGTTTATTGGTAACCATTATTTTTAAAAATCCAATAATAGGATTGAAAAATGAGCTTGATTTCTTATTAGCATCAAGAAGACTTCGGGATTTAATCCGTCAACCATTCGATTTATATCGTGCGGGGGTTATTGACGAGTATTTTATGGGGATGTCAAACCAAGTTGCTCAAGCTATGGATGATTCTGTGACTCAAGAGGTACAAGTATAAGCTGCTTAAAAATTGATTAAATTCAATTATAACAATAGGTTACGAACCATCTGTTCAGAAAACCGAACCAACCTTTTGGAGTAGATCTTGCTGCTTTTAATATGCAAAGAGGTCGAGAGGTTGGTCTCCCATCTTATATGGAATACAGGTACTATAATGAAATTGAAAATATTATTATTACTTTTCATCATCTCTCATCTCTTTTATCCATGACTATTAACAATTTTTAGAAAATATTGTGGCCTTCCTGGAGGTATGTTGTTTTATTCAGTCCGTGTAGAGGAATATATTTTTTAAGTCAAATTTTTAATCATAACAGCTACTGGATGGGATGATCTATTTGGTTCTATGAACAATATTACCGTAAAGCGATACGCTCAGATTTATGTTCATCCACAAGATATTGATTTGTGGTCGGGCGGAGTTTCTGAACGTCCTTTACCAGGGGCAATGGTTGGACCAACATTTGCTTGTATTATCGCATCCCAATTTAGCAACGCTAGAAGAGGAGATAGATTTTGGTACGAGCTGGCAGGACATCCGCACTCTTTTTCATTGGAACAATTGGCTGAAATTAGAAAGGCTCGTTTGGCCCGAATTGTTTGTGATAACACAGATTTAATAGATACTATTCAACTCTATCCAATGGTGCTTCCAGATCATGAAATGTATGTTGGATGAATGATCTTTTAGTTGATTCATCAATGAAGGAAGAGAAATTAATTAAATATTTATTTCAGTAATCCTAGAGTTCCATGTCGTTCTGGAGTTTTACTTCATGTTGATTTGACTAAATGGGCGGATTATGGAGGAGGACAATATTCTCATCAAGCTCCAGTTCATGTAAGATTTCCTTTCCTTTATTCTTGCACAATCATTTTGTAAATCAAGTATTTTGTTGGATTGTAAGTAATCAATTATGGAGTCTTGTAAATTTCTTGGAAGAAACAAGTGCTTTTCACAACTCTTGCACATGCAATTTCATGACAATGTTGAAATTCCAAAATTTCAAATTATAAATACATATTTCAAAATATTTAAGCCTTGTACAATTATCGTCAAATTAACACAAAATCTTTCTGTATAAAATATTATTGCACTATTGCTTTCAATGTTGTATGGATTTGTATATTGTCGGCACATACAACTCTCTTGTGAAAGTCTTTGTTTAAATTTGCATTTTGTATAAAGGTTGTAATAAATTCAGGTGCCAGCTCCTGTAGCGACATCACATTCCCCCCGCATCCCTGAAACGGTAGTGGCCAATTTACTTCCTAACCAACGACGGCTTAGATCCAACCGATTTGTTCGAACTTTTCATGGAAAATCAAGCATGGCCCCACTATTTGGTGTTAATGCTCATTCCTCAACTAATCAACACTTCCACAACAAATAATTCTAACCAACTACTACTAACTTAACACTAATTAATGAATTCAATGTGCTAATGAACATTCCATACAAACCTAATGAACGGTTCATCAAAATTTAGTACGCAAAGTTTTCACAAATTCAAAATTAATTGCAATTGTGAAAACTGCCTGAAAACTTTCAATTTTCATTTCAATGACGATTAGCTGTAGATTTCACAGTTTTTGTGACATCCCTTATTTAAATAGATAGATTTGGTTGAATGGGATTTTATGTCTCCTCGATGCTATTTTTTGTGTTGTCCAAAAACGCAGGAATTTTGTTTGTCTCATAGTGTTTGTAGCTTTTAAAAATATGCTGCTGCTTACTTTTTCAGAAACTTTTGATATCCCAATATTTTTATACTTTTCAAGTGGTTCGCAAGTCATTATATAATTTAAGTGATACCAAATGATGTTTAAATTTGTTTATGGAAGGGAATAAACCTGGTTGAGAAATGTGATACAAAACCAAATTGAGATGGTAATATAATAACAAAGTAAATTTGTTGCAGTTTCCTGTAAATGAATAAAATTGGGTTCAACCAAAATGGCGATACGAAGACATTTAATTTTGTACTTGCCAAATGATTTGACGAGATTGTCACCAAAATATCATTCGATTGTTTACTTAATTGAGCTAATATTAACAAAAACTTGAGAAATGAATAGTTGTCTATATTTTTAGAATTGTAAAAAAATAAGAAAAATATAATGAAAATTATTTGAAACTTTCCTTTTAACTAACTCAATCTATCTACTTTCTGTTCTGGTCTTATGAACTTTCGTGTAAATTGCTGGATTCTCTCTGTAAATCAAGAATTATCATCCTTTAGTAAAGGTAAGAACTAAATTCTCCTAAATATATATCTTTGAATCTGTTTTTGCTTTTACTAAACTATAACTGACCATGCATATTTTGTATATTTGTAAAAACAAAGAAATCAATTTATAACAGCTTGTATGGGTCAACAATATAATTTTATTTTGCATTTTGGAATGCATGTAAATGTGTTGTGTTGTGATTATACATACGGAAGAAGAATATAACGCTGAAGCACAAATTTGTCGTTATTAAATAAACGCAAATTGCATGGATAGTAGATTAGTTTGTAGTTTTGAGCATGTTAATTATTAATTAAAAAGATAATTTAATTTATATGATAACTATTGCAGGCGGATGAAGTAAATCTTTCCGGGTACGAAAATGATCCGGCTGTGGGTAAATATGTGAATCAAGATGGACTTCAACAACTTCGTCATTATCTCAAAGTCGGACCTTACAAATCATACCTGACTGGAAGCAATAAATCATTCATGGGATATTTGAGCAAAGTAATTTCTCACAAACGAAAACGGGACTTGCGTCCTCAGAGAAAAATATCCAATAATCATTTTTGCAATGATTCTATAAAATTTAACACTTTGAATGATGACTTTGCTTTTACAGCTTCATCCAGCTCTTAATTTGCAACTGCTTTTTGCTTTTGTATTTTAGATAGCATGCGGGGTAATTATATGTTGAAAGTGGCTGGTCGAGACTTTCAAGACTTCTTTTAATTATAATTGAACAAATAATTTAAAGATTTGATAGAGATCCTTTGTAGAGAAAGTATTTAAACAGTGTCATAGCTTTATTTCTATTCCATTGCAGCCAAATGGGATTGTGTATTTGCCATTATTAGGAAACGTAGACTTTTAGGTCAAATAATAAAAGTGTAGGCAATGCAAGTTGTTTGTATGTAGCTATAATGGTTATTTCAGTCATGGGTGGTGTTGGCATGCTAATAATTGATTCTTTCATTTGCTAGTGATTTATTCGACTACTTATATGTACGACAACGGTGGTTATAGTATAGTGATTTGAATGTTGGAAGAATTGAATCTCAAATGTACTCTATTTAGTTCGTATTAAGGGAGAAGGGTTAATAAAATTTTTTTATAACAAAGTTATAGATAAACATAGTTATGTGAATAGTAGAAAGATCATGAAAGAAATGCGCGTGGTACGTCATTGAATTTACTTAAACAACCGGATTGCTGCAATTGCTTACTGCAAATACGGTCTGAAGCTGTCCTTTAACTTGCACTGCACACTAACATATGCAACATTTAAAAACATTGATCCAGTTATTTATTTCACATTCTTTGCAATATTTCAGGTGCTGACTCGAAGACCACTTACGATTATTGATAGCATAAAAGGTCAAAATACTGCTAATCTAGCCAATCTTCACTATTCTCCAGGTCCGGAGCATGAAAACATTCCAGACCCAGGAATAGATCATTCCCCTCGAGGATTTCCTGTTCATCAGGGCCATTCTTTGAATAAGGCTAAAATAATAGAAGAGTTTCAATCTCATCATCCCCGAGAGTTTCTAGGGCCTCTTCAAAATGGACAAGGTTATGGATATACAATTACCAAAAAATTTGGTGTAAACATTAAGCATCATCTTTCACCCCGTCGATATGACCCCCTATAGTCTCATCCCCATCCCCTCGAATTCCTAATAAACAAACAAAGCATTCAGAAAGGATGAAAGTTAGAAACATCCCTGCTTCAATCACTTTTGCTTCATTATTTTTACTACTCTATGAGACAGGAGGAGAGCCATACTTTAGACTCTTCTTTGGAGTCTTTTTTGGACTATGTAATCTGAACTTTTAGACTGTTATTAGCCTACATTTTTAAAGAGATAGATGACACAGTTTACATTATGAAATAAATAAGGCACATCGGTATCTGTTTAGTACGCGAAATACATACAAATAATATAGTTATTAGTTATTAGCTATCGAAATACAGTTATTAGACACACAGAATACCCACACTTCAAACCCCCAACAACAACATTATGACCGAATTATTTCAAATGCTGCAACTTTCACCTCACGTATTGCTTTGTTTTTGGGTAGTACATTATACATATATTAATTAAAATACGTATGTATGTATGTATGTAGTTGTTCTATGTTGTAGTAATAAGCATCGTATTTAATGCACGTTAGAGCTGAAACCTCAAAGAATATTTGCTGTGCCAAAATCAACTTCTAAGATGTGCTTACATATTTATATTCAATTTTTATTGAAATGCTGCAAGTTATATAATAATAATGCGATTAAATAAAATTGTTTCTTAGTTGTATAATAATAAGTAACCTTTATATTCATGAATTTATTACCAATTATTATGATTGCATGCGTATTTAAGTATTTATAAATTATTTATGCAACAGCTTTCTCCACAAAAAGTCCTGATAAACGTCAAAAAACGGTAATAGTATTTGTTGTACAGCTTTATATACTACACGTTATGCTTAATAATAAAAAGTAATAATAATAACTGTTGAATTATTATATTGTATATGTATTTAAACTGCTTCATTTATTGGCATATTCACAGTATTAGTGCTTTGAGATTGACATGCAAGTTAAACTGGTTGTAAATTTGATACTTTTTAGACGTTTCAATTTATCCATCATGCAGTCAAATATTCATGTTTGTTCTTTCAACAGGCGTTCATCATTATACCAGTCAAAATGAGATTGAAAGCATACCCCCCTTGGTGGATTCGGAGTTTTACCCTTCATCTCCCAAGATTTACTATGGATTTAAGCCTGTTTCTACTCCTTATGGCAATGTCTCGACTTTCTCTCACAAAATAATTAGTAATAGTAATTATAGACGAAGAAGAAACACAGATATTGGACGTTCGACTGAAAACAACGATGTAAGAATACATTTCTAGTCTTGTTGGGCAAATTAAACCAAAATTTCCTACAACCAAAATTTTGTGTATAAAGTACTTATTTAATGTACTCAAAAAGAACAAACCTACCTGCAAATTAGCGAGTACTTCTTATGTGTGTCATATTGAATGTAATGGCTCAATAATTCTGCATTTGTAACAATATTTAATTTTCTTTTAACCCGCAACTCGCAATTGTTGCCTACACACCATACATAGGAAAACCTGACTAAAATTAAACTAATAACGCTAACACTTGATCAAAACCTTTTGCATCACTATTTGTACCTTTCTTCCTTCTCTGTGACATTCACAGGTTTCAAAATCAGTCAATAATACTAATCTGGACAACATTGAAAGCAAAAACAATTCTGGCAACTTGAACACAAGTCATAGCGAAAGTGGAATATCTTTCTCATCTGATCACGTTCAAAATACGTTATTGACGAATTCAACTTCAAAATTGATAAGCGAACTCAAAAAGGAGGAAAAAGAAATCAAACAAAATGAAAGGAACAAACTTTTGATGACTCCAGAAAGTCCTGAGACTGACAGATCAATTAGTAAGACTACACCTAATACTACTATCGAGGATAGTTTAATGCGCATTGCGGAAGAATTTCTTGATGCTGCCTTGACGAATGTTTTAGATTTAGTACATACTGTAACTACAAGAGGAAACTTATTTATATCTGATTTTCAATCGGCTGTAACAAAAATTGTTAATTTAACTGCCATTGTTGTGACTCAAAGGCTAAGGGGTGGCAATAGTCAGGTAATTGCTAATTATCCAAGAGTGGACGGTAATTCAAAGTTGCCCAAAAATGCCAAACTATCAAAATCTAATGACTCTTCAAACCACATGCATGGTTTAATTTTGCAAACTTAACCAAACCTGTAGACATTATTGTTAATCTAGTTTATAAGGTGTGAAATTTATAATTGTTTAGCAATGAAAATGTTGGAAATATTTAGTTGAATCAAATAAACCAATTCCTTGTTGAGTTGGTTGAGCTGTCACATGTACCTGAAACAATACGTATTACTACATACAAGGATACAACAATCATTAATCTATGAAAAATAAATATTTTAAATCCCGTACTCAATCTGTAATCGAAAGCTTGTCAAAAATAAAAAGTTTAAAAAAATGGCATCCAATATCAAAAACCTAATTAAAACTCAATAATTCAATTCTTTATAGAAAATGGAGCATTTTATTCTTCAAATGTTTCATATAACCATATTTTAGGATTTCAAAAATGCAACAATAAGCACTCAACATTTATCTGCAACTAGCTCTAATACAAATGCTTCAATTTTCCAACTTTTTTTATCCAAGTCCATTAGCAAGATAAACAAGAACAAATTCGTAGTTGTGGTCTCAAGGTGGAATAAGGAATGGAATCCAATTTATACAACTGGAAAAATTAATTCTTGCTTGTCAGAGTTTTTGAGTTTATTTTCACTCATGCTGCAAATTAATTTTGTGACATCTCCTTTACTCTGGATTGCTTTTACTTTTCAATTCTCTTAACAGTGTGTAGGTTGCTTGATGCAACGTCTTTTACTGTACATATAAGAATAAAGATTTGAGATACCTGTTGAAACGCAGAAAGTCTGCACACCTACCTACCCAGGTAGGTACTTTTCGAAAGATATAAATTGAGCTTTCTCTGTTTTCTCATTCACTTTCGATCTAGAAAGAAACAATAGATTACCCGCAGCATTTTCCAACAAATAACTACCTTTTTCAGGCTTCACACGTTGGGGTAAATATGAAGAAATTAGGAATCAACACTTGGATAATTGTGGTAGTCGCAGTTATTGTGACTGTTGCATGTGTCGGGGTTAAGCCTGTTGTTGCAAATCCAACCTGCATATTGTACGTCAAATAAAATAAATTTATATGCAGTTGCTACTAGATTTATTACTTTTTTTCAGGAATTGTGCACAATGCGTTCAGCTCTACGGGGATTATTTTGATGGTCATTCTTGCGCTCAGGTTTGTATTGAAGCCAAGACACGATTTGAATCATACATTGATTGTGCTGATCCTACGAATGTCGCCCGTTTTATCAAACCTTTCGTTAAAAATACTCCCGATTTTTGAAACCTTATGCAAAATATGTATTTCTTTCCAATGTTGTACAAGTTTCAAGCAGTTTTTTTTGTGCTTAACAATAAATCGTTGTAAACAAATTGCTGGATTCTCTGTGCATAAACTCTTAAATAAATCTCTCAAGTATTTCTTTGTAGTATAACAATTATTTTATTAAGCCTAAATATAAATTAAAAAATATCCATACAAATACCCATGCTAATCATCCAATATGAAATCGGAAATTGAAAAAAAATCATGGCAATCTGGAATAAATCTTCCCTTTTCAGCAATGCAATGATCAGCACATCGTTTTCCATCAAAATATTCTCCCAGCATGCTCTTACATTGTCCGCAGTTTTTAAAGCAAATCTTCACCCTCTTCATCGGTGATGAGGTACTTTGTTCCACAATTGTGAGGACGATGAGAAGAAGGAAGAAGGAAATTGTTATAAATCTGCTCCAGTATTTAGGTGAAATCATTTTGAAGGGAATGATGAGATTTCAACTAAAAATATAGTTTTCTTTACCCTGGCCGTTTGCACCAATTTTAAAAGTATTACCAAAAAGTCGTCGGTATTTCGTCGCTATCTCGTCGGTACCTTACAACAATTCAACAATTCTAACAATTAATTTTTCCAAATTATTTGTAAAAACACTGTGGTGCCGACTTGTTGCCCAACGTGACGCTTTGATTGAACTCTTTTAAGATGAGATTGTCTCTTATATAGTACCTCATTTGAAAAACATCTACCAGCACAACAAAAACTTAATTATTACTACCAGCATATTGGTCCGAGGTTGATTTTTTGCCAACTCATAAAACAGAACAAAGCATCAACTAGTTTTTTTTCAGTATATTGAAAACCTTTGCAAGAAACCTAAACATTGGAGCAATAATGTAACTGTAATCTGAGCTAATGATATTAATGTGACCGATATTTTGAAGAGAATTATGCAAGTCAGCAAGTCCCTGCCGGCCAATAAAGTGACCCTAATCCAATATTTCTTCTTATTCATAGCACAACCAAAGTCAAGGCTATTTCACTCATAACTTAAAATCTACGTCATTCCTCTGCCGGTATTATTATCCTCGATTAATAATCCTCAATCTTCCGCTTCCTTATCATCCTAAACTACAGCCATATATAGAATAATAATAATAATGAGGGTATGGAGTGATGCAGAAGTTTAATGGCTAAGAGTGAGATATTATTATAGGGATTCTGAGACAAGAAGGCCCTCTAAACGTAAGCAGGCACTGAACACTTACTGAGATCATGTCTCAAAATTCTTCTAATGCCCCCATTTCATATTGCCCCACAAATCATAATGGTTATATATAATGTACACTAAGGAGCAACTCTTGCCATCTGGTGGGAGTAACCGGCATTATAATTTTTAGAAAAATATTTTTTCTTTTCCTGTAAATGTTCTATATTGAAAAATGTAAATGTTGGACCGGCAAAATACTCCTTTGGAATATACAACAATGGTAAGTACATTAAAAGAGGGGCCAACAGGGTCCTACTGTATCTTATTTATATTATTATTGTTATTTTATTTTATTATTATTTTATTAGGATGTGTTTCTAATGGTTTGTCATAAGAAGACTACAATCTTTTTGGATGCCAAAGAAGACACGAGGGTATCAGAAGTTAAAAAAATGATTGCTGGTAATTTGGATTTAAATGAGAAAGTCGGGGTTAGGTTGATGAGAGATTTTTATGTGCCCAGGTATTACAAAAATAAAGCCGATTAATCAACGACTATTCAAAGAACGTGAGGAATTGAAAGATGATCGAACATTGGCGGAAACTGGATTTACAGCAACCTCAGCAAAGCCACAACAACCCGGAGCAATTGGATTAGCATTTAGGTAATAAGAGTAATATTCAAGTAGATAACTACTTGACTTGGTTTTTGTAATAATGCCTTCATTACTTTTTAGGAATGAAAATGGTGATTGGGAGGATTTGGAAATAACCCCACTATCCCTGCCCCCTGAACTTCCGGAAGTTATGCGACCTCAAGAAACTGTCCAATCTGAACAAGCTGCTTAAAGAGCGTGAAAAGCCTTTTATAATAATTCGAAGATTGTAAAGAGTTCAGTTAAAAAAACATCATTTTTATTCACCAATGATCCCAACCGCCCATTACTTCATCGCGCATCAAATACAATCACTAAACAAATCCCAGTTACTACAAAACCTTCAACAAATTCCAAACTTACATCTCTTTGTCCTCTTTTTATACATGATACGATATCCACACTCTCTACATCTAATGGGATCCCTTGGCCTTATCTCATTCTCATTATGACATTCTACAAAGAAGAAGAAATATTAAATGAACCCCTCCCTTCCCCCTTGAATAATGATCTCTTACCCCCACAAATATAAACCATGGGTTGTTTAGCTGTAGATTGTTGTTCTTTGGGTGGGGGTGGTTGGGATTGTTGTGAGCCTCCTCCCACGGCCGCTGGGTTGGGTGACTCCATTAATTCCTTGCTTTCTTTTTTCAAGTTCCCCTCTTTTTATTTACAGCCTCTCAAACTCAATGCTTTTTGGAGTCTCAGGGGTGTACAGGGTGTTTGGCTATAATTTCACAATCCTCCTCCATTGTAGGGTCTGTAGTTGGATATTTCCCCCGCTTCCATGGCAACCCCCCCCCCCAAACATCCCTTCATCTTCATTTTCATCTGCATCTTGCCCTTGAAGCCCTTTTGTAAATAAACAATGGAGGCCCTGTACAGTTTGGGTTGACAGTTGAACGAGGTGGACGCGGGTAAAAGAGTGGAAGGAGGTAAAATTATATGAATCTCCTCAGAGGTTAGGAGGTAGAAAAAAAAAGAGTTTTGTAGTCAGTGCTAAGTTAGCCATGGAAGAGGTCCTTACTGATTTAGATGATCTCGCTCTGGACTGCTTGTTTCAATATTTATCTGGTCAAGATCTTCGAGCATTCCATCAAGTTTCACGGGATTGGAAGGAGGCAGTGGAACGAAGGGCTTTAGTTAATGGGAGGAGGTTGGAGGTGGTGCAAAAGATACGGGATAATAAAGAAAATCTTAAGAATCTTAGGAATTCAATGGTAAGGGATGGAGGAAGGGGTTAAATGGTTAAGACTAATAGTTGAATATGTTTCTTAGGAGGATCTTAAGGATAATGAAGTAAGGAGAACTGGACTCAAACCGGGGAGTTTATCGTTGGTTGATTGTCAAAATATATTAAACACTCCTCCCCCTGGAGGAGATAGTATTGATAATTTTTCTACACCGGATTCTCATTGCTTTCAGAGTTTGGAACAAGTAAGTTGCAAAATTTGTAATGGAGGGAGGAATAAAGGGTGGATTTTATTTTTTATTTATTTGTAGAGTGGAGGAGGAAGTTTATCCCTTGGACAGAAAAGGATTCAACAGCTTCCAACGTTTGTGGGAATAAGTCCATCTCCAAAAACAACTCCAGTCACCTCAACTCCTGCCATTGACAGAGGAACAATGGACAGAATCACTGCCACAAAAACGAGGCTTATTACAAGAATGACTCAGGATGAAGTGGTTGATGCAAGTTTTAGTAAAGGCAAGTTACGACGACTTGCTAGATTACCTATTTAATGTTTTACAAATGTGTTCAAGTTAAAAGTTTCAATCTCATAATATACGCTTGAATTGTTGAAAATAGTGCAAACTTCTGCTAAGTCTGACTTTATTGTACTCGTATTTGGCTACGCTTAATATTCATAAGCTCTCTTAAATTTTATACAGAACAAATGCATAAAAACTATTTTACTCAGAACAAATCTTTGTGACATTACCCAAAAGACTTGAAGTGTATTATATAATGAAGTTAGCAGTATTGGTAAACGGAGGGTAAGTAATGCAAATAAGTGCAAAGGTTTGTAATTTTAAAAAGAATTTATTTGTGAATAGTATTATTATCTTTTATAGTCTTTTAAAAAAGTCAAAGTTTTTAATAAACGATTTTAAATAAGACAACAACAAACCAACTTGATACTTCCCAAGATCAAACTGAATGTCCTCTTATTCCTTTACTGGTCACCTAAAAATGGCAAAAGGTCTTTGAGGTTCATTCTTATCAAGTTATTCAACTATGAATGAGTTTTTATGCTTTGCTGAAAGCCGAAATCATGTAGCTACTAGTTGTATGTACCATACTCTGAGGCCTGAGGAATTGAGGACTTGTATTTGCACAAGTAAATATTCCGCAAATATAACTAACCCGAGACTGTTTAACTGTCATTCATTACATACTTCTCGAAAGTGAGACAAAATACTTGTGTAGACAAAGCCTTTAGAAATGGGCAATAGAAAACAACAAAATATGCAATGGCATAGCACTTAATAAAAATTGCATAGCGTTTGTTCCCACATTCGTGTTGAAAATCAAAGTCAAGAAAGATCCAGTCGTAGGCAACCACCTGCCTATTATAAAATTCTTTGGGGCAACACATGCAGTACAAAAAAAGGGATGTGAAAATGTATGAGAGGGGATGCATTTAGGTATTAAATAATATAAGGCTGCTTCTCAGAAACCGGAGCATTTTGCAAAAAAAAATCAAAGAGCATCTGCTGCTGTTTTATTCGTGCCAAAGTTTATCTGTCTTCTCAACTGTATGGTCAGTTTATGTTGTTTTTAGCATATGGGCGTCGTAGGTTGTTTGGCTGTAGCTGGGCAATTGTTGTAAAAGAGCCTACAACAACTTTTCCATTATAAAGCAAATAAAAAAGTAAATGGAATTTCATGTCCTGTAAGAGCTATGTAGTAGGTTGAGTGTCAACAAGCATGCATATAAATGATTGAACCACAGTAGTTGTGGAAAACTGGAAAAGATTTGAAGTCAGCCGTTATTCATTCATTACAGTTTGCATTCCAAATGATAAACGATACAAGTATTTATTGCAAATAAAACCCTTAACTTTCCATTTCTCAACTCTGTGTGCATTCAACAACATAGGATCATGTAACAAACCAACAAATAGCATTCGTACATGAGTATATAAAATTGAAAGTCATTAAAATAGCACAACCGTCACAATGTCACCATTCATTCAGAAAAAATATCAATTTACACATCCGCAGAATATTTGATGCAAAAAAAAACAAGACAATGTTTTATCAAAAAACGTCACATAAACAATTTCTAACTGAAAGACACGAGAAATTAAGAAAGTATCACAAAAATACAATTGCATTCATGATAAATTATGGCAAATGCAAGAATGACCTTTGAGGTCATTGAGCATTGAGACATTAAGTAAAATGATACAATCTACAAGGGGGTAATGTATTCCTTTGTCGGTTGTCGTCATCTGAGTATCTTGAGGTTTATCAGATTACGCCAATTAAGTTATGTTTACTTGATTGTCCAAAAGTAGGTTTCGGTTAAGTACGTAACGTAATGGGTAGTATGGCCAAGTCATTCATGCAACTTATTTGGTCAATTCGAGATCTAACCAAATGGGTAAGCTAAGTAACCGATTAGAGATGATAATCTGAAAAGGTTTTTGATTCAAATCATACATATATTCATTATACAAATGTCAGGAAACCCTAAAAATTACTGGAATGCCCCAAACCATGCAATAAAACTTACGCTGAAGAGATCATGCTGTATAATTGTGAAAGTTTACTTGGTCTCGAAAGTTGTTGTTCTGCAAGTCCCCCTCGACTAATTCTAACATGCATCGGCCTTGGTTTACAAAGCTCTTCCCGAGAATGGCCTGAATTATAGAAATTATTATTTTTAAGTTGTTGCACAAATTAATCCTACTTCTCCCAGATCGTATGTCACAGATCAATCTGGTTTTACACTCCTCATCACATTCTGGAGCTACAGGGGAATTTTTATTGTAGAACCTGTTTGGACAAAAGGTTAGACTTTTTGGCTGTTAAATACAACTAACCTGTAATACATTTTAAACAGGCTCTTATTCTCATACATTGACATGACAAGATTATCCCATTGAAGTGGGTTTAATGATGCGAGACCATAAGCGTCTTTGGCCGAATACAGTTTGTACCAACTCAATTGTCTTGCACGTCTTCGATTAGCTTCACCTAAATCAGTTACCCATGTTTCATGGTCGATTACACTCTAGAATTTTAAAAAACAATTAAAATGCATAAATCAAAATTATTCATTCATTCATTATTTAAAAAAATACCCTGGTAGAAGTTGGATAATCTCCATCGATGTAATAGATTCTATATCCAGGGTTCAAATTATAGTATGGCGTAACGCTTGGCCCAACATAAGCCACACTGGCTGCTCTATAAGGGTCTTCTTTCGGATAAAATATTTCCATCTCGTCGTAATGTGTGTGACCGAAAAATTGGGCTGCGATAGTTCCTTCATATCTGACAAACGAGAATATATGTATTTACTTGTGTATTATTGCAAAAAAAATTAACACAGTACCTCGAAATAATGTCATAATAATTTTTTGACCAAGTAGCAAGACAATCTGCGTGTCCTGGTGGGATATGGCCAATGATATGAACTTTTTCATGATTCAATTCAGAAGATTGAAGTTCAAAAATTAGCCATTTTAACTCATTTACTGGGTCAGTAGAATTAACAAGTAACCACCTAATAATGATACAAAAAATTAGATTACACATCGATTTGTCGAGAATTCCATTACCAATTTTTATTATTGCAGTAATTCATGTTTAATGAGATCATTTTAAATCCAGGTCTTATCATTGTAGAGTAAAATGCCCCTTCTTTTATTGTACTTAATGTTGAATCAGGAAGCCATCGAGACCAATCATTTTGCAATTCACTGTACAGCCAATCAATGCTAAACTTTGGATCTGTGACCCATGGTGGAGCAAAGCTATTAAGCAATTAAACGCAATTAAAAGGACTTTTCAATTTTCATTTTCTTTCTCCTTGAATTATATGTAAATGGTGTGAAAATATAATATACTGTATTTCATTCATGTAAGAAATTAAGGAAGGTCAACTGACCTCGATTTGTAGCTTATTGCAGTTTTAATCACTCGTATATAAAGTGAATTTGAGGTAAGTATGTTACTAAATAATAGGAATTCGTTTTCATATAACAACCTAAAGAAAAAGGCTTTGATTGTGGATTGTGCCAATATCAAAGGGAGTTTTGTTTGTTAAAAATCAGTTAAATCGCATTTAGAGCAAGACTTCCTTCCTCTCTATTTTCATATAAACTGCATTTTTCACTTGAACAACAACACTGCCTGCATCTTCATATTCTACTACAACATCATTGTTTGGCATAAAAGCTTAATTATATGTACCTATTAACAGGTGAAGATTCATGATTTCCTAGTGCAGGGAATATTGGGATGTGTGGAAAGTATTGGGAAAACATGTCAACAGTATCTCTCATTAAATTTAAATTTGAGGCATGTGTTTGGTTCCATACGTCATGTGCTGGGATATCTCCAGTCCAAATGATATAGTCAATGTCCTGAATATCAAATATAAATATTTGCATATGTACGAAACATTTTTTTGTACAACTAACATTGTGGACTTTGCTGATGTGTGCAAACATTGATTCCATTGTACTTCTTGGGGTATCACATTTTCGATAATCTCCCCAAAGTCCGGCTCCCAAATGTGGACGAGGTGGCATGGGTCCGGAAGTGATTCGACAGCATAAGGGTTCACCACAATCTGCATTTGTTCCTGGCTCATAATAAGGGTCCCAATGTGTGTCAGAAATCTGAAGAACTTTAAGTTGTGCTGCTCCAACCTACAATGAATTTTAATTTGTTTAATTTTACAATACGAGAATGCCAAATCTATTTTTAGGAATGTATGTAACTGAAATTCTTTGGGCTACATTATCTATTGTTTTGTTTTATACAATGTGATTGATGAAACTATTGCGGTATAAGGATGATACGCTTAGGGAATTTTAATCACTTATTTATACTGTTACTTTAGTTTATGATACGACACAAAACAAGAATAGAACTTAGCTAAATATTAACAAACGGTATTTGCATGTGAACATTTTCGATGTATTTCTTCATGATTTTAAATGTAGTACTAAATACAAATTCAAAGAGTCAAGCAATTATTAATCACCTTCGGATCAGGAAAGCCATTAAATGGAGGTTTAGGAATAGGAGGAAAATCAACGGTCCATCTCCATTTGGGTGACACGGGAACACCACAAGTTTCTCCAATAACAAGGGCACAAATATCATTCGAGTCCAGTACCAATCCATCCAGTACCTCAACAATTTCATCCTTTAAAACCACATTCATTAAATCAAAATAATCTATAATATCTATTTGTGAGAATTAGATGCTGAAACTTACAACATAAATATTTATGATCCCTTCACAAACTCTTGGAGTTTGCATTTTGAGATTGATGCATAATTTAGTTGCAGCAGAGGCAATGTCTGAATTTGTCCTCCCACTTTGAACATAATGGTTCAGAAGACCAATGCCTTAAAAAGCAATAATTAATTCAGCATTAGTTATTTAAGAGATCAAGATTATCTTTTCTCACCAGCTCTACAAGCACTGCAAGAGACAGAGCTCATGACCGATGTCTCAATTTCCCTTACAACCCTTGAAAGGTCCAGCACGCTAGAAAATCGACTAAAGATTGAAGTAACCCCATCAAACGATCGTCCAGCATCTGCTCGGGAGTTGGCATTTTCAGAAGCAGATTGATTCAGTGTCATATCCACTACTTTTTGTGATAAATCATCAATTTCCATCTGCTTTGTTAGAAAATGCCCTTGTGTTTCATTGATATTAAGGGCATGAACTTTATAATGAAGTTTTGATGTTTCATTAATTGGAGTGTAGGTTCGTCTTCGAGGGATCGATAAAACCGCATTGTAATTAGAAACAGCGGAATCATTCTGACTAGATGAATCGCTTAAAGAAAGAATTCTATAACTCGCATTTTCTTCAGTATCTGTCACTTGTGGTTTAATCTGGGTCTTGTATTGTTGTAAAATCTGTCGGTGTAATTTTTTTTGCTCTTGCAGTCTAATTTTCTTGTTCACCAAGAACTCAATGGCTTTAGCATAAATGTCTCGTTCAGAGTCATGATTTTGCAGTATTATTGTTTTGTGGTCTTGAAATAAATCGGAGGTTGCGGTGACGGAATGACCTGAAATTGATAATGATAATGACAATAAAACAGTTACATACATTTAAGTCATAGTTGTAAATGTAACGTGACGGGTTTTAAGCAATTCATGGTGCAGAAGATTTCGAAATTTCAGAAAAATCATTTTAGGAGCTTCAATATTATTCAGTCCTATCAGAATTTACGATATAAATATGCAAATGTAATTAATTACATTGCAATCATGTCCAATTGTATGTAATAAAAATTGTGTCCTTCTATTTTATTTGACGATTGAAAATAATCAATATTATTATTTCTTTAAATTAAATATAATATATAATGACTCAATTGTTTTTAAAAAACTGACAAAATAATCTCGTTTTAATTCAACATAACTGAAGCGAAGACGCGATACGACGTCCAAAAACCATATGAAAGTCAAAGTCGTTCCACAAGTTTTAGAAGACTGACTGTCTGAAACAAAATTTCAAATTTGTCTGCCTAGATCAACTTGTTATCCTCTCACATCTTTGTTAAAGGATGTACTCAAATAATTTTGGATCATGCAATTTTTTGATACGAAAATCAAACTTTTTGCAAACAAACCACGTATTAAAAGTTGAAACTTGACCTTTTGCATATTTGGTGTTTCTGAATAAAGGATGTCATTGATTAATGCTATTTATGCTTCATCATCATGTCACATATCAATTACAAGGATATGTGAATGTCTTACCAGCAATAATTGTTGAGAGAACTACTCCGACGAGAACAGCATAACTTGGCACTTTTAAAATTTCTAGATTAAAATATCTTTTTGTGTTTTCTTTTCTTTTTCCCGTCAAGGGACGATTTGGTTTTGAATAGTTCATACCAGATTTTTTCACAATTTCACCAAACTTTGCACAACAACTTTTGAGCCAACTAAATTAATTTTATGTAATGTATGTAAATATGTATGCATTAAGAAATTCAATCTATTAAGCTTTGTTTAAAGTTGACTATTTACTATTCTAAAATTATATACTGAATGATATTGATGTGGTAGAATCAGAAGAGTATCAGTCATTTGTTATCTTGAGAGCGTCTTGAGAGATGTTCTTAACACCCACATTCAAGACGTATGTACATATGTATATGTATATAATTGCGTATAAAAGAGCTCAAGGAAAGGAACATTACTCGGAAGATCGTATGATCATGCCAGAATATGCAGCCCTTCATACAACCAAATAGTAATTGCTTTAAACTTTAAACAGAACCTCAATTTGTCCAATTTGTTTTTTTATATAAACAAGGCAGTGAACACTTGAGTAAATACATATGTACATATATGAATGATGAATGAATCACTTTATTGGGGGTCACTCTGACGTAAGGTGGTGATTATATGTATTATCAAAATTATAGTTTAAAATCAATTGAAAAAAAACTTTAAAGTAAATCCATTGCGATTTCAACGTTTGAAACATGCACTTTATGTTTAAAAACACCAACAATTAATGCAAAGTTACTTTTTCAGTGGCTAACAATCAACTGGGTACTCATGTAATGAAGAAGGAACTCTGAATTACAATGGATTAGTCTGTGATAGTAATGGTGGGTGGTTATTACTTAGTGAGGGTCTGTTGGCGTACCATAGAGTTGTCATTTACCATTTTTATGTTGAAGGTAGGCAGGGTAACTTTTTAAACTTGGATAGTGGTCCACAATTCTAATCTACAAACAAACCAGACAATGGAATGGAATAAACTGCCGCAAGCAATGATGCTATTCTTCTTGCAATCTTTCCTGCAGAATGAATTTATATCAGCATTTAATTGAAAATGAGATTAAGTAACCTGAAAAGAATTTTTTACATTTTCTAATTCTTTGTAGGATTAGGTCAATGGGTATTTAGGTGCTGCAATTCAGCCTCAGCACTACTTTAAATTGTACTAATTTGGTGCTTGTGGGTATACGAAAAATGTGAATCTTTGTACATTGTAATCTTCATATATACATTGCTACGGGTAATTCTTAGATGGCTTAATCGCCTTTAAGCTGAATTTTATAACTCAGATTTTGCTTGTGGAAAATAGTATCACTATTTGCTATAAATCAATTCATGTTTTGAAATGGAATTCGTTGAAATGCACATTCGTTATGAGAGTGTGTCATCTAATACAGAGCCTAAACGAATATAAAAATATTTACATATGTAGAGTTCAAGAGAAGCTTATGTAATTTGAAAAGAAGCAACAAATTATGCTAAAAGCAAACGAATTTAATTCATATTGGAAATTTTACAAACTTTGAAAATTAATAAAGATTAAAAGCATTTTATTAATGTATTCTTCAAGTTAGTCGAGCAGGAATCTCTACGCAAACAATGTTGAGTCCATTTTGATCTATCAATTGCCATTTAACAATGACCTTAATTTTTGGGTAGCTTTTCATCACTGGAAGAGGAACAGAGTAAAAGTAGCTTGATCCAGTCTTAAGGGGACATGTAATGTTGCTGTTGTGACAGGCGTCTGTCTGGGGCATGTGGAACGGCATGGGTACTCTACAATTCATAATTTATGTATGTATAGCTTGAAATTACAGTGTAATTATTGCTTACCCTGCAACTATTCCATGAACTATAGCAGTGACTGAATTTGAGGCACTTTTTGGAGTAAAATCAATGTTAATTGTGACATTGGATCCGGTTTTTAAATCACAAGTATCGTCGTTGTCGCAGGGAATTACTTCAATTTTGTTGAGGATAGATGATCCCCCACAATCAGTATAAGGTGTTTCGCTAAATCCTTGCATCAAGTACCAACGACTCACAACGTAAGGACCATGATATCGAGGTTTGGCGTCGGTGGGAAAATAAACTAGTAATAGGGCTGCGGAAATTGCCATGATATTTGGAAATGTAAAGATGGCCATGGCTTAGGGAAGGATGAAAATAACAATAAAATTAAAATTTGGTTTCAAACAAATATAGATATGTATGAATGTAACTTTAATGATGAAAATTCTCTTGTGATCAGAGTCTTGTAGAACTACCAAAAACTGTTAGGATGACGATGATATTTGTTTTGAGATAAAGTCCAATTTTTAACTCAACCCCTAACCTATGACTTCGACTCTGTACACAGAACATAGTCCAACAAATACAAATAGGAAAACTTTGGTTTGTTAGAAATCCATACAATTCATCACCCCAGACGTGTGTGTAGCATGGATATTAGAAAAAGCATTATAGGCACAATGCACAATACAATTGGAGCAATATTTTATTTCATCTTAAAGTCACAGATACACATACATATACATCATATATTCATATATAAAAGCATAAAGAGACTAGGTACTTGTTCTCTCTAAACTTGATGATTTGGTTGTTCGGTTGTCCAATGGATTTAACTTTCTGCTGGATGTTTGAACAATAAAAGGCAACTTTCCTATCGCTCTTGTAGACAAATGTGACGCCTAGCTGACCATATACATATATTATATTGAAATATATGGGACTCATGATTTGAAGACGCAGTAATTTATGAATTGTTATTTGGATTGTATTCAGGCATAAAAGTTGTAAAAATATTTAGCTGTATAAATGTGAGACTATGGCCATGATTATGTGATGTGATGAATGACTCATCAAAGTAAAATGATTTTCTTGCTTAATTTGTCAATTTGTGATCTCTGGAGTTTCTAGTAAACGATTAAGTTCAATCCAAATGATATCAATAAAGTATTTTATGACATCTTTAATCAAAAACAACATTATTTTATTAAAGCATACATTATGCACACATTCAGCATACTCGGTATTAAAGATAGGAGAATTTTTGTAGAACGCTCACCCGGAGATGAGAAATGTATACAAGATTACTTAGCCATATAAATACACATGTAATATGTACATACATCACTGATTAATGTGATTAAATAACTGAGCCTATTAATGATTCCATTGATGCCTTAGTTATTTGTATAAAAAGTGACCATCTCATGATTCCATTATCAGTCATGAGTTGGTTCACTACACAATCGTCGTAGTCTGTCGTAGGCTAACCTTAATAATTTATTCCATCACTTTTCTTTTATTTTAAGTCCAATAAATATTACAACAAACATCGTTAAATAAATCATACTCGTATTTTCGTAAGGATGAAGTAAACTTATTCATTCAATTTTCACTGGAATTTCTACACAGATCAGAGAGTTTCCCGAATCATCTTTCAGCTCTCCTTTTATCCACAAACTAGTCTTTGGGTACTTTGTGGAAATTGGGGCAAGCAAAATGTAGTTGTACAACTGTCCTTTAATTATTGGGCAAGAAATTCCAGAATTCAAACAAGCATTGGGCTGCAAAAAACATAATTTTTCTTTAACTTGATTCCTTTTTTCATGATAAACATTTAAAATATATATTATTACCTGAGGACAGGGAAATGGAATTGGAACATAGTCAATAATTCCATGAATAAAAGCAGTTAGCGTCTTAGAGTTCTCTTCTGCCAAAAATGATAATTTGAATGTAACATTAGATCCTCTATCAACAATGCAGTGATCACTTGAAAGGAAACATGGAATGACTTGCAAAGATTTCAGAATTGCTCTACAGTATGTTACGAAAGTTTCTCCTCACTTTTTTAACCTAAAATTTACAGGGCCACAACTTTTTTATTTATGAATGAATTTTTACAAATTTTTGAGTAG
>JAAOWG010000045.1:0-56814 GCA_036491945.1 Paranurophorus simplex
GGGGGGGGGGGGGTGAAATGTGCAAAGTAATTTTTCTACTTGTAGGGAGCATGTATACCACAAATGCTTAGTTATAAAGATGTTGTTGCTGAGGCGGTTACAGGAAGTGGGAAAACCATTGCCTTTCTTCTTCCAATGATACAGATCATGATGGTAAGACATTAGAGAGAATATGTATTAAAAAAGTAAGATTTACAGAGAAGGGAAAATTGGAAGATACATCATGTTGGTGGGATTGTTATTGCTCCTACAAGAGAATTGGCAAGTCAAATAAGCAATGTTTTGGACAAGTTGTTGGCAAGAGTTCCAGAATTATCCAGGCTTTTGTTCATTGGAGGGACAGCAGTGGATGAGGACTTGGACAATTTTAATACGAAGGGGGGAAACATATTGATCGTTACACCTGGAAGATTTCATGATCTTTTACTACGTCATGAGGGGGCAATGTTGAAATCCGGGTTGAAACATCTTGTCAGTTGACGAGTTGACATATAGATTGAAAAAAAATGTTTTTATTCTATACTTTTTAGGAAGTTTTAATACTGGATGAGGCGGATTGTTTGTTGAACATGGGATTTGAGAAGGTTTTAAACGCGATACTACAAATGCTTCCAAAGCAGCGTCGTACTGGGCTATTTTCTGCGACTCAAACAACAGAGGTGGCCAAGTTGATTCGTGCTGGACTGAGAAATCCAGTTTCTGTAGTTGTTGTTGACAAATCTCAGAAGGGAAAAGTTCCTGGGAAGTTGGATAACAATTATTGTATTGTGGATGCAAAGTTTAAGCTAATCGCATTGATCAATTTTATAAAGAAAGAGAGAAAGAAAAAGATTCTTGTGTTTTTCTTTACGTGTCATTGCGTGGATTACTTTTCCTATGTTTTGAAAAAGTTAGTTCCTTTTCTACATCTTGCATTTTTATGTAAAGTGTATTTGTTTTTTAGGGTATTAAGAGGCGTCGTGACAGTATCTTCCATTCATGGTAAAATGAAGGAAAAAACAAGAGTGGCTACCTTCGATAAATTTAGGAATTCAGAAGAAGGTATGCAACTCAGATTATAATTTCATTCGACAGTATAGTATATTGTAATTTTATAATTTTATCTTAGGCGTTTTATGTGCCACGGATGTACTTGCAAGAGGGATAGATATTACTAAGAAAATTCATTGGGTGATTCAATTTGACCCCCCATCTAATCCTTCTTCGTTCATTCATCGTTCTGGAAGAACTGCTAGAAATGGAGAAGAAGGATGGGCATTAGTAATGCTTCAACCAAAGGAGCTTGATTACGTTAAATTTATTGAAGTTAACCAAAAGGTATTTTCAATACAGTTTAACGGTTTTATGTGTTCTAGCAGTGTTTCGTATATCTGAAATGTTTCAGATTAAATTGAATGAGATGGACATGAGCGAGTTCATAAATGAAGATCAGTTTAATAACACACTGAAATTGTTGCATAAGCTGCAATTGGATGACAAAGCAATTTTCGACAAGGCTGCACGTGCCTTTTGTTCTTATTACAAAGCATATTCAATGTATCCATGTAATTTAATACTTCGTGTTAAAGGTATGGCGTATTAATTATCAGGCTTGATTTTGTTTAAATTGCTATATAAACTCGATTTGATTGTGTAGATCTTGAATTGGGCGCTATTGCAACTTGTTATGGATTATTAAAATTTCCAAAAATGCCAGAATCCAAAACACCTGCAGATTTTGTCGAGGTTGATGTTGATATCGATTCCCTTCCTTACAAGTCAGTTATTATTTTTGTTTGACTTTTAATTTTATAAATTGTAAATAATAATTGATTAATTTAATTGTAAATAATGTATTAGGGACCCGCTAAAGAATTTTAGCATCAAAGAAAAAAAGATGATATTTCTAACTACAGGAACGTGGCCAAATAACCCTCCTAAACATCTGCGAAAAAAGAACGTAGGCTCATCTTGGTCTAAAGCAAAGGAAAAGCGAACAAAGAAGGTGAAGAGAGCTGGAAAAAAGAACCCTTCCAACAAAGGGCTATCAAAATCTGAAATTTCTGCAATGGAAAAAGCACTTTCTCAAAAATCGTGATTCTATTATGCTTCATCGGTGATGCCTTAATTTTTTATATCGTCTCGCAAATAAATTTATTTTGAAACATTGTAATATAATGTGTGAAGTAACGTTAATATTAACAAAGATTGATTTATCAAACCTTCTCGGCATATAAATTAATATACCGAGTTACATAGAACAATTTAAAGTCAATTATTAAAAATGCATGGGCAATTAAATAGAATTACATTTGTAAGTGCATTACATAAACAAAATAAACATCAATCAGCATCCAATTTGAAAGAAATATTATTTAATCTCATTTTACTTTAGATTGAGATTCCAGGTAATGTTTGACACCATTGCGTGATTCGATCTCAAAAAAAACAAACGTCTCAGTTCCTTAAATTTACCCATTATGATAAAACTTGGTGTATTATGCCAAAATATCGTATTTTACGTCAATTCATTTCATAATTTAACAAGTCGCCCTTTGCTTAGTCATGTCTACCAACAATATTGTGAATTCAAGAAATAATGATGGAAAGTTGATACTGATTTGGCTTCAAGTAAATTCGCTTCTTAATGTCATTATTATGCACACAATTTCACAGTTAAAACTAGATTCTTGATGGAAAAGATAGATGCATGCAAAATACGATCAAATCCTAATTGATATTGAGCCCTCAGAGTATGATTTGAGAGCACTTCTTGGCTATTTTGACACCCTTGCCATTACCTCTTATTACCAACCATTACTTCATCAAAGATCAGCAAGCTGTCAAGCAAACTGTAATTGATCATGTATCATTGTACATTGGTTGGTTTTTAATGAAATTTCTGATTCATATGTAATTTAAGCAAAAAAAGCTAAAGTGAAATATAAATTGTTTCTCGAGTTTAGATTTTTGCTCAATAAAGGAATGATTAAAAAATTGATTGCGTTAATAGGCTATAGTTAACTGCATGAGTTTGATGATCACTGCAATTAAACAATTATAAAAAGTCACGAAGATTTCTTCAGTTCTATAAGAAAAACTGAAATTTCAACAATTTGGCAAATGACATTGCAACAAAGTATTTTTTATTCCTGTTCATCAACTTACATACATATACATATCATATCATCATATGTGTATATATAGGAATTGAAAATATTTGTGCATCATGTTATGCAATCAATGGTAGCATTAACTCTGATTCGAACTTGCATGCAGTAGTTCAATAAATGAGGGAATTCCATTCTAACACCAATTATGCAATGTGTAAATGTGTATAAAATAGATGGATATTTTCAAAACCAAAACATTGACTGCATTCTGCAGTCAATGCATAAATTACCAAGCAGAACTGTATTTGTTAAGGAATAAAAGCTTCCGTTGTGAGTTGTGACCTTTTTTTTCAAAAAAAGAGCATGTATGTATCACGAACAAAACATGATTTGAACAATTAATAGTCCTTCCTTCTTCTTCTTCAGAGGAAAACTTGATCAATCCATGATTGATTGAGAACATTAGACAAAAAGTTGTAAAAGGTCCCTTCTTTTAAATGGATTATCAGGTCAGGGGGAGACTTTGAATTGGTTTGTAAAGAATTACAATCAATTTACCAATTTATGCTGGGATTCTCTGCAAATTAAATAATTTCCTCTTTTTTCCCTTATTGACATTGAGGTGCATATTGCATAGGATATGATACACTTCAGGGATAATTTGAGGATTACGTAATATATATATCAGTTGAGAAGTTATAATTGCGTTATGAAACTGGATACGTTTGAAGGGGGGTCTGGCCTATATCAATTGCAATAAATGTTTAATGGCAAATATGTAATTTTTACAATGCAGAGTGAAAAGGGATGAGAGAGGGGAAAATCTTGTTAGATTTGATTATGAATGCCTTCACATCTACAATGAACATCAATGTAAGATAAGAATGGAGTGGAAGTAAGGGGACTTTTGTGTCTTTAAACAATGCTTGAAATAAACCAGAAACTTATCATTGTTTTTTATGTCCTCCCACTTTTGACCCTCATCATAAACAAAGAGAAGAATAGTCGTAAATAAATTAACTTCTATCATTCTATCACCTTAAACTCAATATATCAAGAGTAAATTTAAGGTATTATTGCCATTGTAAGCAAGTTAGTAGGGTAATAGAGATTAAGAAAATTGTTAATTATCACAATCGCCGATTAACCAGTTGAGCACCATGACGAAAGGGTTAAAGCTGCAATGACATTAGTTTTTCTCTAATTGACTTTGACCAAAAAATGTAGTCGTGTAGAACCTCAAATTAAAGATCATAAATTGACGTGATTGAACTGAAATGCATCTTGTAACGAGTTGTTAAATGAAGAGGAATCAACAACTCTGGGAGAATAATGAAATATAATTATATGTTCAACAAATTCCAGAAATGGGGCTTTTGCAAATAAAATTGCTTACAAATTCCCTTAAATCTACTCAAACATGCAAAGTGTTTGAGTTTTTAGAGCAAAAAGCAGCAATTGCGTAAAGGTTTTTCATTTTAATAAATGATTTGTTTTGATATTCTCACTCAAATAGAGCAATCCTAGTTATTTCATGTTGCGACAGAATGATGAGGTTTTTTTCAATTTTTAATCGAAATTGTCAAATAACGAAGAGGATTATTGTTTGATGTTGTGCTTGCAGTTGCAAAACCGATCATGACTTACAGCCTAAAATTACGACGTCAACATTTATGTCTTAATGGTTTTTTCAACAATTGATGTAATCAACGAGAAATTTTTGACCGACGTGATTTTTGACTTTTTTTTGTCATTACCTCCAACAAAAGGTGTGAAAGGACTATTGGTCAAAAATCTTATTGCAACTTTTTTTTTTTGAATATTTTTTGAGATGACTTGAAATCATTTTAAATTTCTACTCAATCAATATGAAAGCTGGGAAGAGGTACGAATGAGATTTTAATAATTCAAATATTATTTGAGAATATTGAGACGTTATTTCCCTATGTTTGAGTTCCGTCTGAATGTTTACTCAATTTGAACAAATGAAGTTACATCATAAAATTTCTATAATTATTACAAAAGCCAGGAGTGCATAAAAAGCTTAAGTGTGATGCACTCTCAATTCACGCACTTGTTATCTCAATAGGAAAGTAAATTAATTGAACAAATGATTTAACATTGACTTTTAAAGGGAGTAGTGTATCCCACACCTATAATTTAGATCTTCCTATCAATTCAAATTATAATGCTCAATTATACAAGTATTTCTGTACTAAGCCTTAGCTTTTTAAGGTTAGAAATAAACAAATTCAAAAGTCTTACCTATAACATACATAAATGTATAAAACAATTAGCTCGGGCCTCTTTAATTATAATCAATGCCTTTTTTTGTAGCTTTGGATTCAAAGGGTAAAAAATTTCTTTATTAAATTAAACAATGAGTGAGGAGGGTGTGGGGTGGTTACAAAATAACATTAAACTTTGATCTATAAACTTTTAGTTGAACCAAAATCTATTTTGACTTGAATATGTTGGAGTGATTGATACGTTGAGAAAATGGGAACAATGATTAGCATTCATAGATCATAATCTGGTCATTTTTATACTGAAAATCATAGTCTAACACGCTAACATGTGATGTGATAACAATAAAATGTTGTCAAAGCCGCTTTCGCCGGTTCTTGTCCTTCCTGTGATCTTAATGTCAACCAGCTAATCAACAACATTGCACAAAAAATGTCACGAGATGTAAAACCCAGTGGGATTATCTCACAACTTAAAAGTATTTTGTAAAACTAAACTTGTCTCAATTTGACTCGTCCACTGTGACGAAACAAGATAAAAAGTTTTTAATAATTTTTATGATTTGGTGATACCGTTCTCAAAAATCTTGTTTTTCTTCAAAATTTTTAAAAGTTTGGGTTTAAAGAACGTTTAAACCAACGCCCGTACTTTTACTTGAAACATAAAAATCTCAAAAAATGAGAATATAATGCAGGAAGAATTTATTTCACCAAAAAACTATGTAATGCTCATTAAATTGGATTGAAACATGCAAAGAAATCTTTGTTATGTATATAGGCTTCATTTATTTCTTCATAAAGTGTTCATAACAAATGATTATGTGGAGGCCATTTTCATGTCGTTTTGAATTTATGAAAAAAAGTAGAGCAGATTTATTATTCCTAATAGAATTAGTTAGAAATGGATGGGATTGTTTGGCTTGGGTGAAACGTTATAAATTTGATTAACCGTATACTCAGATGGAATCAAATTCCTAAAATGTGAATGGGATAATCATCTCAAAAAGTAGTAAAATCCAGAATTGATTAAAGTAAAGGGTTTATAAGGTACGTGAGGATGTGATGGATTCGTGGAAATAAAAAGTCTCATTATGTCGGTCACTTTTAAAATAAGTAATCAACTCTTAATTGCATGAGGGGAATTATTTTTTAAGTTAAAAAGCAAACAACTATCGATTCTGCCCCTTTAAATATGCAATAATCGTGCAAATATTTAGATCAATTATTAACATACTACACATTTCGGTTGTAATTATTTTGCCTAAAATTTTGACTATAGTGGTTATGCATTTTTAAGGTGCTTTTTTTGTACCTTCAACTAAAGGGCGTCGTCCTTAGAGTCTGATTGATATATGTTTTGAATATATTGGAAATTTAAAGTGCCCAACACATGAATGAAAGGTTGGACAATTGGATTTTACGTATGGATGAAAAACTCTTAAGTAATAAAAACTATACAAGCCTTCAGTTTTTTCTAAAGTAATCACTCTGGCCCCCAGTTGCTATATGCTTTGGATTTAAAAATAAAGGGATTCATTATTTGCATAAAGCTGTATTTTTCACCTTGTTTCCAAAAGTTGTGATAATTTCATGGGTTATTTTTTAAACTTTGTATTCGTATCCAAAATCTTTAAGTAACACACATCAATAAAATATTTGTCATGGATTTGCTGTTCCCAGCCACAACATATTTATCAAGCAGCATGTAAATTATGAACGAAATTGAAAAAAAACTTTAGACTTTTAATTTTAAGTCATGGATATTTTGAATTGAATACAGGTTTAGGAAGGAAATTGAAACTCAATTTATTTGGGCCAACTAATTATTTAAATGTAGTTATTTTTGTCTGGTGTTGGGTGCTATGAAATCCATTTCATATAAGGCACGACAATTAAATTTCCAATGTAAGTCACGCCACACAAAAATGAGTATTAGTTACGTGTTTATTATCTAATAGTTGAATGTCCATTGTTCTAGTCCATTTCTCATTATTAAGAGCATTCAATCAATTTTTGTAGTGAGAAGAACGGAGTGATTGCAGACATACTTATTTCATTAAAATTCCATTGACAGTGGCAATGTAGTATTATTACAAGAGTAATTGAATAAAATTCAATTATTCAATAGTAAAGTCAAAGTTCATGTTTGTTATTCCAAGTTCACAAAATTTGTGACATCAAATATTTCACAAAATATTTTGGAAAACCCTTCTCATCGCCTTCTCACTAAATGAGACCTCACTTATGTATTTGACATTTTAAAATTTGAGCAATCATTTCACGCAACGTTTTTAGCAGCGATTTCATCCTTACAAAAATACAAAGATTTTGTCAAAGATTGAAAATGAAAGTATTCAACTTTTTGAGTGACTTTTTGAGTTTTTTTTTGAGTTTGTTATTACATTTGATAAAATAATGTTATGTAAGGACCAAAATGAACCCTTAAATGAGAGGCTTGCATGGAGAAAGCATGCAATCTGTCAGGAATAAATGGAGATAAATAACATAATCTGCTGACATTAGATTCTAGCGTTTTGATAAATCCCCCAAAAAACAATCAAATCAGCGGCACATGGTCGTCTTACATGAATTGCAAATGTTGATGTCCCATGCAAAACATTATGGAATACAATCAGATAAAGATCCGGTGCAAAATGTATCTATCTTAGATACATAGGTAAATATGAAGGGAGTTGAAGTAAATTTCATAACAACGTACCTAAGGAATTGCGATGAGTTTATATGTTCATGAGTGCATGTGCATACAGAGGAAAAATTGAGAGCACGAATGGAATGGGGAATGAGAGAGAGCTGTTTCACTTTCATTCAGAATGCATAGCGTCCGTTGGATTTGTAAGGCCCCCATCCCCCAGAGGATTGAAGGCCACCCTCATCTTTTATAACGCGAAAGCACCCTTGTGGTAATCCTAGTTGTGAATATCATTCTGGCCTGACCACAACTTGTGAGTACTTTCAAGAAACTTCCCAAAGAGTACTTCAAAAAGTCTACACTTTAAGGGAATTTAATAAGAGTGCAGTGAGAGAGGTGTTTGTTTAATGATTTATAAAGAATGGTTCATAATTTGGAGATCTTTTTAGTTACAAATCAATCTCCTGGGAAATTGTGAGATTGTGTAACTTGTCGTCATTAAAAAAAACTTTTGTTTGTGTTCCCCAATTTTTGTTTGGATCATCTCCCCAAAAAAGGTTGGATTTCTTGTGAAGCTTGTGAAGCTTTTTGCATATGCTGTGATTAGACGTTGGAAGTCATTATAATTGCATTGAATTCCAGGTGTATTCCCATGTAATTAGATTTCATTAAAAAATCATGAAATCTGACTAATAGTATTGCTTGTGAGAGATTGGCAATCCCTTGGTTATGCAATTTACAAATATTTACATGTACAGGAATAAGTTTAAGGAAAAGGTAGTTGGATTGGTAGTGCGGAAAAGATGGCACGTTACCATATTTCTCAATCTTATGACGAAGTATCCTCTTTAAATATGCGCATCCATAAGTGGAGTTTGACTTTGGTAATAGCGTTTCTATTCAGCTGCTGCCTCAGAGGGTGTAACTGTTAACTTAGACCATCTTAATTATTACTGTTGCTTGTGTTGCAATAAGCTACGGGAATAGGATTTTTTTGGAGTTAAAAAAGATTATAAAATGGGGGAAAAGGTTTAAAAAGGTGACCCGGAATAGTAATTGCATAATATACATAGTTGAGGATAAAGGATTCATCAGTTGTAGCATTTTTAGTGATGAGTAAATCCAAGATATTAGAGAGAAATGCATAAATCACAAGATTTACAAGTGTCTGTAAGTATGTTTGAGGTTGTTTTTTTTTTGTAATTGAAATTTTAAGCCCACAGTTGTCTAGAATGAATGAATATGAGAAAATGCAGCAAGGGATTGTGAATAAGTCTTATACTAGTCCTAGTATCTCTCACAAATCTTATGCATAATACAATTAAATCATTCCACTTTCGCTCTCAACAAGTAATCCTTGTTTCATCATGTGAATAGATATTAGATCACAAACAAGTTTGCAATAAAAATGAATCAACTACAATCTTACTTGCATCCACTGTTGTTGTAATAAGATTCTAATTTAACAAACAAACATTCTATTCTACTCCATTGCTCATTCAATCCTCATCAATTATTTGATTCTAGTCTAAAACTGAATCATTGGAATTACTGATTTAAATCCAATATACTTGAAGCATTGAATGACTTGGTTTCCAGTGGGTTTCAAACCTATTTTTATAAAATTTCAGATCCAAAAATGAGGCTGACATATTTGAACTTTGCCTTACTTTTATGTTCCCTTTATTCCTCCAATGCAATCCCCGTTTCCTTTGATACTGAAAGTAAAAACGTTGGAAATGATCTTTTATCCCAGTCTGAAACGGATACTGGGATAAGACTTAGAAGAGCTGAAAGTACTGCCGTTGGAAAAGCTAAGAATGAGCCATCTTCATCTACGCCAAGTGGTACAACCACGACAACTCAAATTGCTCAAGAAAGACAGGTAACAAAAGGGGGGTTGGGATTTATTTAAATTTTGAATCAATCACTACTCATCCCTCCTACCTTGACCCCATAAGGGAAATCAATAAGGTAGAACAGAAAGCTTCATTAATTTAGTAAAACAGGGGAAAACATTATGTATTATAAAAGCAAGGATGGTTAGCCCAATTACGCATGTAATAATGATGAGAGATATATCATTTCATTTTCTTTTGGCCTTTACCTACATACAATTAAGAGTGAGTTTAGGGATGGAAGTTCCCACGAAGTTAAAGCAAAGCTCCAATTGTTTTGTAATATTACAGAAGGTTGCCATTGCCATTCTTTTAACGTTTGGTTGCTCCCGTTAATTATAACTCAACTCCATCCCTTATAATCAAGTAGCTAAAGTGTCTCAAGTTTCTCTCACATTTTAAACATCTTAGGAAAAAATTCACCCTAATTTACATATTTAGAGAATGTAGTCTTAGCAGCTGCAGCAGCAGGGTCTATGGGGCTTATGTGTTTCCCTTTTTCATAAATTTATAATTGCTCCTCTAATACAAATAGTGGACAACGTAATGAGCTTTATTGAAGGATAGATTGGGGTACAAATTGCAATTAATTGATTTCATCCCATCAATCCAAAGCCTTAGAGAGGAAGGGGCATTATAGTTTATGAAAAAAACTATTGCAAAAGTAATTAACTAGAGGCAAATCCGGTTGTTCCTTTACAATAATGTTTTCTTGATTATTATGAGGCTACATGTTTTGTACTTTAAATGGTTTTGGGTTTTTCACTCACCTGAATTCATCCCTTGTCGAAATATGATTCCTTTTGCCAAAAGGGATCATCATTCCTTGTGAACTTAATTCAATAAGGATTGAAAGTAATTTACCTAGTTTTTCAACTTGACAAAAAAAAGTAGTCAGGACTAGACAAGGAAGCAGTTTATTAAGAAGATTTACTAGAATTATCGAATTACAATTCCATTGTGGTGTGAGGTTAAATAATTGTTACATCATTTGACATGAGCACTTATGGTTGTTGGATGAGTAAAGGAACGGCATTAAAAAAACAATTGACCGCAATTCAAATTTTATAGGACGACATTGTTGATGTTTTGCGAGCTTTAAATCTCCCTGATGACTTTGCTGATGCTTCCAAAGTCAGTGAGACGATTGATTCCAAACCCACGGCATCTTCGACAACATCCTCCTCTACATCCTCTACGTCAACCCTTGCCTCCAATTCCCCTCGTATTGCAAGACAATATTTTATGACGGGGAATGCAATGCTGGATAAGATAATGAACTGTCCTTGTCAAAAGGATCAATTAGAATCCGTTGGGGTTAAAGGTGTTGAATGGAGTAATCAACCTAATCCAGCAATCTATAGAGATCCTCCATATGGACCGGATGCCCTTGGACCAGGAGATGTTATCGCCACAAATTTAAAAAGTGTTGGAGGAACGACAGGAAATGTTTTTGGACAATTGATCCGACTCATTCTTGGTCTTCCAAATTTGGCTTTGTCTCTCTTAAAGCCATTGGTTGTAGGGGCTGCAGATACTTTAGCTCAAACAACTGATGCTGCTGCTGGAGTTACACAACAAGCTGCTAAAAGTGTCCCTATAGTAAGCAATACTTTCTAATTGGCTTTTTTAAAATTAACTTCATTTTTCTATCACAAATGCATGAACATGACATAAGATGCGGAAATTTAATTTTTGCCCAGTGGCCCACAAAGTTGGTCATAGACAATATGAAATGCTGTTTGGCTATGCATGGTTTACCGTGAACGCCTTTTCCTAAGGCGTTTCCTTAATCTGATGCATCAGTTTTATTAAATTTATCGCATTCATTAGATTGGAAGATAATTGTTGAAACTGTTGCTTTCAGGCTGTAAGATCAGGAGCATTGGTGCTTAAGAAATTATTGGAAACGGTTGGAGATGTTACTGGAGGGTTACTGCATGTGCTATCTAATTTAGTGGCGTCTTTGGCAGCTGCTAAAACAAGCCTTTCTGGAACACTTCCATTTGCATTTGATATCTTAGGGGATGTGAGTGGAAGAGTTTCTCAAACCGTTGGAACAGCCGTGGATTGGGTTTCTGGAACAAAGGAAATTTTAGCTTCTGGAGTTGTTCAAGCTGCAAAAACCAAAGGAAACTTGTTCTCAGGTCTTGTTGAAGGAACTAAAGGATTTGGTACTGGTCTATTGGAGGGTATTAAGTATGGTGTCAATGATGAAACTCCACCAGCACAAGAACAAGCATGGAAGCGTTAAGTATTTTTTTAAAAAATAAAACTGATTTAAATTTTCCATTGTTCTCCATACCATAAAAGATGGCTAAGAAATTTAGAGATAACGGCTCAATATAACTTGTTGAACATTCTTTAATCAACCAACGTCTATAGTTTTAAGGGATTCAAACAAATTTTATTTTCCTGTAATAAAGTCTGGTTCGTTTTATAGAATACATGAAAAAGTTTTTTATTATTTTGGGAATTGGAATTCATGAAATCCGATTTATTCCTTTAAATTAAAAATAATTAAAAATGCATAAAAAATCAAGCTGAACTGTTGAATTTTAAATTGTGACATATCAATATTATCTATCTTGAGCAATCTTCAATTTTATAATTTGTAAAGTATTTGGATGAAAAATAACTCGCGTAGTTTGTTTATTGTTGTATTGATGGAGTTGAATAAGGATGATTTAATCAAGCTGGTGCATAATGTTGTTGGTTGTGAAAGTTTATTTTTGTATATGTGTGTGCAATGGCATCTAAAAGATTAAACACGTTTCCTTCAAACGTTCACTTTACTTTTGGACATTTCTGCATAAATCACTGCAAGTGGAGTGGCCATTCAAATGCATTTCAATGCATCAATAGTGGTGGCTGCTATAAACAATCTTTGAGTGATTAAAAAGCAATTTACATCCCCTCTTTATCAAGCTGGGAGTACTTGCTGATTATGAAATTGCTTCAGAGTTGTAAATCCCATAAAATTTTGGGAGTTGAGATGAAATATGAAATTAGTTTACACGATATCATAACAGGGTATGAATGAACTCAATGGTTATATATATATGAGAGGAAATTAGATCAAATTCGTACCTACCTTGCAACGATATGCAACCAACCTGATCTTTCCGCATTTGAAAGAACATTGAGTAAATAATAGGAAGTCTTATTTTGTGGTGAAATAGTAAATGGATTCATTATTGAGAACCGGCTTTGTCACATTATTACATCCTTTATGAATTCCGAATTAATCGACAATTACGTATAGGAAGGTGCCCTGATTTTTATTCGACAATAATTACATAGTACATACAACTTCAAAAGGGAAACAAAAAAAAAATCTTTGAATCTGTTGCTTTTTATGGAGAACATAATAAATGATGGATTTGAAAGAGGGGGCGAAATTGAGACAAAATTAAGAACTTTTTGATACAACTGCTCTACATATACATAGAGATGAACTTGTGAAATAAAATGCTCACGATTGAAAGACTACAAAAATGTATTATTTTTATCAATCAACAAAATTGTGAAATAATGAATACGATGAATTTTGCAACAACAAAAAACATAACAAGTCAAACCCAACTAACATTATTGCTAATGATGTAACATACATATGTACTACAAACTTGAGCCCTATATGATGACCAAAAACATTGTAACGTTCTGCTTGATGATTTCGTCTACCCCAAATATGTGAAAATCATAAACGCTTGCACCAAAATTTTATTCAAAGATAAAAACAAACAAACAGTGCTTTTGGAATAATTGGATGATCAACACAAACCCCATAAGTTTACTAAAAATAACATCATCATCCTCTTAAATTATTGTCTCTGATGAGCTTGGTCATTTTTTAACGTTGGAACATTATTTACAGTCTTATGCTTAAAACAAACACCAACACAGGCAATTACGGCTAACAAAATCCTTAGTCATTTACGGTAAATCTATTTGAAACAAGAAATTAATTTTGGCATAACTAAATTTACTAAATATCACACTAATTCAGAGCCGTGACTAATCTGGAGAAGCTGTGCCAATCAAGTATTCATATCATATAATTATATTCCTACTGACCTTTTTTATATAGTACTTGATAAAAATAGAGAGCGTTTGGAGGAGTCTTTGGATATGTTTTGATGTTGATTATGACGTTATCACACTAATTCAAGGGGAAGAGTGTAAAGTTACCCATATAATCAGACCATTGTAGAACCACACCCCATGAATAAATAGCCCGTGTAATTTACTATTTACATTAATTGTGACTATGGGATAGCAACTATATGTATAAGGTAATTAGTAGCACACTGTAATTAATGGCACCCTTTGACAGGAATGTATAGAGAAGAGTTCGGGGAGTTGTCGAATATTTTTTGGGTGCATTATATATTCTTCACTTGAGAACTCACCCCCACACAGGATCCTTTAATTCTTTACAAAAAATCAACTTCCTCTAATATTATAGTCACTTAACTTCAGCACCTTGAACGCTAAATAAGGTTGAAACAGTCTTGAAAAGTTGTGCACAAGTTTTGAAAATCCACTTATTGACTGCACTTGTTGAATGATGGGTTGAAAGTAGGGTGAAAGTGGAGTTAAATGGTGAAAGGATTTCATCTTGATGATATTGCAGCAAGCATTTTACGAAACATTGGCTCAGGTTGACATTCTCTTGGATCACATTCCATCATCCCTGTGTACCCGCATCTGCAATGAAATCAAGAGTGATACAGTTTAAAATAAGTTGAATTCAATACTAAACAATAAGTTGAACTCAACAAGTTGAATTCAATAGTACAAAGTCATGTTTGATGTATGTATGTACCTGCACTCTAGACAGGGTCCGGATGTTGAGGTAATGATTTGACCGGTTTCATAATATTCTCCTTGGACTTCACAACCAGGACCGGAGGGGGCACTGGCTGGGACTAAAGCTCCTGGATTTCCCCCTGTTACACCCCCATTAAGGATTTGATTGTGATAGTATGATGGAGGGAAAATGGGGGGTTGATCTGTAGTTGAATTTCCAGTCCCAACCGGACATTCATAACGAGGACAACAGAAGCCAGGGATGGGTTCTTCATAACATCCTGGAATTGGGGGTGGACAACTTTGTTGAAGACAAATGATATCTCCTCTAAAGCAGAAGCAAAAGTCACAAGGATCATCTCTTGGTATTTGTTGAGCAGACATGTAAACTCTTCCATCAAATAAACAAGCTCCTGCCGTCATAACGGATGGGGCAGTTGTTGAAGTTGGATAAGGCCATGGAGCCGTTGATGGGGTCACAGTTGTTGTTGTAGTCACTGGATACAAGGGACCAAATGTAGTGGTAGCATTATCTCCTTCTACATTGTGTTCACCAAGGATATCCCCGATCTCGGGTTCAGTAGTTGATGAGGATGAAATAGTTGAGGGGTGGGTTGAAGTTTCTTCAACAATTGATCCTCCTCCAGTTCCATTTACAATACTTTCAGTGTCATTCACATGGCTAGGTACTTCTGAGGTAACAAGGGATGAAGATGTTGTTGGCGTTGCTGGAGAAGTTTCTTCAATGATATCAGGACTATCATCTTGAGATGGTTTTGAAGACTCTGTTGATGTTGATGATGAAGCCTCGTCACTTTCTTGTGAAGTAGTTTCAACACTAGTAGACTCTGTGGTGCTGCTGCTGCTTGTTTCTGAAGATACTGAATCAACGGTTGAGCTAGCCTCTGTTACATTTTGAGATATTTCTGTAGATGGGATTGTTGTTTCTTCGCTAACATTACTCTCAGGGGTTACAATGACCACTGTCTCATTTGGTAGCAAGGTTCCAGGTGTGACGATGGTATCAGGTTCTCGTGCATCTACAATCATGATAAAATTAAAGCTATCCCTTAAAAATCATCCTTGTTCAACTTACCACAATCATAAGTTGGACAACAAACTCCTTGTTTATAAATTGGTTTGCAGTCCCCAGTGTCGCTTGGGGGTGGATTACAATGAACCAAAAGACAGTGGACGATGCTATTTTGACAAGCGCATACAATATGACAAGGTGTGGTTGGTGGAATGCTTGAACTGTTTTTATAAGTCTTCCCTTCAACAAAGCAAGACCCTTCTCCAGGGACTCCAGAGTCTTCTTCACTACTTTCTGAAGGTTGGGTTGAGCTATCAATCTTATCTTGCATTGTTCCTTCTTTCATATCCGAGACTTCTGGAATGGTGGTGGGTTGAACTGCCACTCCTACATCAGAATCTACATCTGCAGATTTAGTTGTGGTGGAAGCAACGGCTTCTTCGGAACTTGTGCCTTCATCAATTGGTTTATCAGTTGGAACTTCAACTCCTCCTCCTGGGATAATTGTTGTTTCTTGTTCTTTGGGTGGTAAAGTGGTGGCAATGCCGTCAGAAGTTGTACTGATGGAAGATGAGTCTGTGGATGTTGGTGTCTGTGGCTTATCACTCACAATGGAAGGTTGGACGGTTGATGTTACTTCAATATCTGTTGGTTCTTCTGGTTTATTTGGTTGATCCACAATTGATTCCGTTGTTGTTGTTAAAACATCACCATCAGTTGGAGAGGAAGTGATTGATGGAAGGTCCGTTGAGCCTTCGTCATCAACTGACGATTGAGTAGTGCCACCAACTTTGTCTTCTTCAACTACTATTGGTTTTTCTTCTGGAGTTTCAACACCAGCAACGACAGGAGTTGGAGTACTGCTTGTCCCTTCCTTGTCAACTGATTGTTGAGTGGTTTCTCCAGTTCCGGTTGGAATTTCGGTGGCTACAGTCACGGCATCATCGTCTTGTACAGACTTGTCAGTAGTTGGCTGGCTTTCTTCAGTGGATGAATCTACCGGGGATTTAGCAGTTGTTGGTTTTTCTTCAGGAGAAGTATCACTCGTTGATGATTTAATTGTTGTGGGTTGTTCTACCTCAGGGGAGGAAGAAGGTTTGGTTGTAGTTTGTTGGGCTTCTTCTTCAGCAGAGTCGGATGTACTGGGGATTACTGTTGTTGGCTGGCTGTCCTCAGAAGAAGAAGGCTCAGAAGGTTTACTTGTACTTGTTTGTAATCTATCATCTACATCTGGAGCTACAGTGGAACCGTCTGCAATCTCAGAAACGCTAGTTTTCATTGTTGTAGTAATAGTTTTCTCTTCATCAGAATCCGTGGGTACAGATGGAACAATAGATTGAGGTTGTTGAGTAGTTATTTGTTCTTCATCTTCCCCAGTTGTTGGTTTTTGAGAGGAGGATGGAATTGTTGTGGCTTGTTCAGTGGTTTCTGTTGCACTTGTTGTTACTTGGACAGCTTGTTCAGATGATGGACTTGATGAGATTGAAGGTTCAGAGGATGAAGTTGAAGGAACAGTAGTAGTTTGTTCTTGTGGAACTCCTGCTTTCACTGTAGTCGTAATTTCCTCTTCATCATCCTGAGATGGAATTGGTCTACTGGTGGCTTGTTCTTCTTGCCCTTCTTGTCCACTTTGAGATTGAATTGTAGTGGCTTGCTCTTGATCGTCTTGAGATATTGAGGAAACCGTTGTCTTTCCTTGTTCAACTGGTTTAACTTGAGGAGAAATCGTAGTTTCACCTTCTTGAGGAATTGTGGATTGATCCTTTTGTCCTTCTTCGTCTACAATTGGTTTCTCTGTTTTAATTTCTTCATCAAGAGTCCTTGTCGTTGTGGTTTGAAGGGTTTCCGGCTCGGTCGTAGTGGAAGCAGGTTTTGAACCATCTTGAAGTGGTTGAGTTGTAGTTGATTGAGGTTGCTCTGTTGGTTTTTTCTCTTGAGATGTAGAAACTTCATCTCCCGTTGAAGGAATGGTTGTTACCTCATCATCTTTTTGAGGGATTGAAGGTGTTGGTTGAGAGGTTTGAGCTTCTTCACCACTGCTGGTAGCATCCGTTGAAGATGAAGAAGATGGTACTTGAGTGCTTGTAGCTAAGATCTTATCTTCTTGAACTCCTTTGTCTGTAGATGAACCCTCACTTGGTAGGATTGTCGTTGGGATTTCATCCGGTTTAAATACATCTGATGAGGTAGAAGCCTCTTCATCTTGTCCTGAAACGATAACACTGCTAAGAGTCGTCTTTTCTTCAATTGGAGGTATTTGTGGGACAATTGTTGTTTGTTCCTTTCCTTCATCATCTGAAGGGGCTTGAGGAGAAGTTGCAGTACTTTCATCAGCAACTTTGTCCCCTGTGATTTGTGAGGGGGTTGTTTGTACTTGTTCATCTTCCTTTTCAGTTGTCGTTGGCATTGATGAGGATGGAATAAAGGTTTCAATTGGTTTAGTAGAATCCTCACTTGTTTCAACCCCTTGAGTTGTTATTACTGGAGAAACAGTTGAGAAAGCTTCTCCAATGACTTCTCCATCAGATGCAGGAATTGGTTGTTCTGTTACTTTGTCAACTGGAAGGACTTGTTTGTCATCTTCAGTTGCTGATTGAGGTTGTTGCGTTGTAACTGAAGGTTCTGTAGTATGATCTGATGAAACTGTTGTATGATTTGAAGAAACCTTATCTTCTCCTTCCGTGGCTGGAGTTGATGTGAAGGAGGACTGCAATGATTCTGCAGGATCCGGAGTACTGCTCACATGCATTTCACCAATGACTTGTCCTGAATCTGTGGAAGAGCTAATTTTATCATCTTCTGTAGATTTCAAAGTAGTTGTTCTTTCTTCAACAGGTACGGAAGTGACTGCCTCTTGATTTTTATCTTCAGTAGAAGATTCTGCTGGAGATTGAGTTGTGGGGAATTTCTCATCATCATCATCAACAGAAACGGTTTGAGAAGTGACTTCAACACTTATATCTTCAGTTGGAGTGACGGTGGTTGGTTTTGAAGGTTCAGGTTTAGTTGTGGAAGAGGCTTCTTCTGGTTTTGATGTCTCACCCACAACTTCATCTGGTTTTGAAGTGACAGTGTCCTTCTCACCAGCTTTGGGTGTAGTTGTGTCCTTTTCAATACTAACTTGAGATGTCGACTGTTCTTCTTCATCTGGACGTTTGTCATCAGATTGACCACCTTCTTCAACGGTTTTTATTGTTGTAGCTGCATCAGAAGAGGTTTCCTGATCCGTTGATTTCCCTGTTGTTGGAACAACTGCATCATCCCCCATTTCAACACCTTGATCTTTGATTCCACTATCAATTCCTGGAGCTTGGGTTGTGGGTTCTTCACTTGTGGGTTCAGAGGTTGTGTGAGGAACTTGTGTTGGATGATCTACTCCGGATATGGTTTTTTCCGTGGTTGTGGAGGTTTGAATACTTTGGGTACTTGTTGAAGGGGCTTCAGAGCCCTTTGAGCTTTCCATCGATTCCATACTTCCAAATTCAGGAAGTGTAGATTCGGGTTTCTCGGGACCAAAGATCCCTTCCAATTCTCCCGTCTCTGTTACACTCTCCATTGGTTTCCCCGTACTTGTTGAAGGTTGGGTTGATGAAGTCAGGATATTTTCAGTTGCACTTGTAATCAAATTCTCGGCTTCGGAGGAAGAAGCATCAGGTAAACCACTGTGCCTTGTTGTGATTTCAACATCCTGATGTTCAGAGGGAGAAGTTGTTGTTGATTCAGAGGACACTTTGTCTGAAGAGCCCGGCTCTTCTGAGGTTGTAACAGGATATTCAGTAGAGGTTGAGGAAACTTGATCAACAGGGTGAGGTACTGTTGAAGTTTCATTTGAAGCAGTATCAGTGGTAGGTGAAGAAGTTGTTCCTTCACCTTCCTCGTCGTCCTGAACACTAACTTGAGTAGTGGGAGATGAGGGTTGTTCTGAATCTGAAGGTTTAGAAGTTGATCCCTCACTTGTCTCTGAAGTTTCAGTCGAAGTAATTATTTCATCAGTTGATGGAGTGGTTGTGGTGTTGGTCTTATCTACATCCACAGCAACAATATCCTCTCCAGTTGGTTCCGTTGGACTTTGACCACTTGGTCCTTGCGATGTTGTTTCTGAACTTGGCTGTGTAGTGTCCTCAATTGGAATTGAGGTACTGCTGGCTTCACCTTCCATAACTTTATCTGTATCTATTTATAAAAGAGATGTTGTTTTTTTAATACATTTTTTTACTCTATAGTTATTTACAATGATTGTTCTTACCACATTCATATTTCTCTGGACAACACAACCCAGGGGGTGGGGTAATAGCTGTGCAATTTCCACCAGCATTTTCCAACGGCGTCCCACATTCTTGTACAGCACATACAATCTATGAGAGGAATCAATAAGGATCATAAAAACGGTTAACTTTGGTCATACTTCTCCTCTCATGCAGTAGCAATGCTCGCAAGGTAACAATTGCCCAGTTATTTGAGAACCATCCGCATAGTATCTCCCATCTCTAACACATCCTCCAACGGATGGGGCTACAGTTGAGGTGAAAATGGATCTTAATGTTGTCGTAATAAGTCCTGAAACGGTCGTTTCTTCCTCAATTTGAGCTGGATAGTCACATCTGTATCTAACAGGGCAACAAACGCCGGGTTGAAATATCGGCTCACATCCCTCAACATGAAGGATGCATTCCTGCATCACACAAGCCGTACTATTTCTAATGCAATAGCATAATTCACAAGGCTTAGATGCATCTCCTTCAACTTGTGCTCCATCTTGATAAGACTTTCCTTGAATATTGCATCCCTGATGATGATCATAAATAGCCAGCTCTGTTGTTCCGTCTGTTATGGGGGCAAGACTAGTCGTTGTTGAAGGGGGAGTTGAGGACAAGGCACTTGGTGTGACCAGTGACACAGGCACTACAAATAAAAGCCACGTTACCGTTTCATTCATTAGCATCTCTTCAAGGAAGGGTTGAATGCAATGTTTAATAATAATATTAGAAAATAACTGTTTAAATTTACAGAGTACAGTGGGGATGTGGTGTGGGTACAAAATTTTGTTGTAAAAATATATTATCCCATTAGTATTAGAAGGTATTGAAGGGTGGATCAAATTAAGATCCAACTCCATTCACCATGATCATAAGACGTAAAATAATCCCCGTTAGATGTTTTTTTCCAATTCCCCAAATTACCCTTGACTAATTGATTGAAATTGTTAAAGAGAGTGTGAGGATACCTTCAGGACAGCTAATCACTGGACAACATTGATCCGGTTTCTTTTCTATCTTACAATCCTGTCCAATCGGCTTTGTAAATGGACAGACTCGAAGGTAGCACATTAACATGGAATTGTGACAGGTACAATTAAGACAGGGCTCATTTGTAAGGATTCGATCCCCTTCTCCATAATGATTAAACATGTAGTAGCATCCTCCTTCAATTATAATTTATATTATTACAATGCTATTACATGATTCATAAGGTGGAAGGAAAATTGGATAATACCTTCAGAGTCATCCCCTTCTAGTGCTGGAGCTGTAATCAAACAAAAATCAAAAAAAATAAGTATGCATTTCATCCATATCCAAGATTTCAAAAGGGACTGTTGATTTGTATGATAAAGGAAATATGTACACAGTTGTAAATATGATGTCGAAAGTTTGGGTTGGATTGCATTGTTGAATAACTGGAAGACATGTCCTTTTTGAGAGGATATAAATCATAATCAAAAAAGCCAATACTCTTGAGCAGAGAAATAATAATAACAGTAAATGTACAACAGATTTTTTGGATAAAAAGTTGAAGTTTAATGAGGATGAGGATGAATGAGGGCTTGAAGCTATTCATTAGTGTTGGAATGATGATGGAAAACAGGAAGGAAGAAGAATGTTTTTTAAACTTTTTTTTTGTTGTGCTAACTAAGTGTGTGCTATCATCTTAATCTGTGGAGTTGGTTCTTTGAAAAACGGACAGGAAGCAGGAATTCAATGGCCGAAAACCGAATCATGATGCTAAGGGTCAGCTACCCACAAACTAACATAAACCAAGCAATCCCATTAGTTCAGCCACAACATTCATCATTTCATGATCATGTCCAACTATTCCCAAGTGTGCCATCATTATATCAACTCTGCTTTAATCCACAAGGAGTTTTAATTTCTTTCAAACACCCAAACTATTCCAAATGAGGGATGACCACCAGCCAACTTTATGCTTAAACACCTTCAAATCAGAATGATCTAAAGCTCTTTTTTTATTACTTTTAAATTTAAAGAGGCACAACTTTTCATGAGAACTAGCAGAACGTTAAACGTTAAGCTTCATTCACAACTCGCTTGTCCTCCTTAGGCCTAACTGTCTGTAGTGTCAACGTGAGACTAATTTTTTATCGCAAACACCTTTTTTTTAATATGATCTGCTTTTAGATCCAGTAAATATAAAGTTGAGCTTTATTAGGGGCTCATGTTACTCTGCATCCCATCCTCGTGGACTATTCAAAATTTCCAATACAAATAAATTGTGCAAATATAAATCAGTGGAAATTAAAAGTGTATGTACTTTAATTGAGAATGATGAATTTGATGAATTTGAATCTGAGCGTCCTTGAATAAGGAAACTAAACAACTTTCGCTTTTAAGATAAAAACGCTTGATTTTCTAGTGCGTTGCACCTGCCATGAAAGTGCTAATTTTTTCACAACCACGCAAAATCCTTCTTTTTGTTGAAAACAAGCTTAAACGTGCTTTGGTTTGTGCAGTGCAGCATAAATCTTTATAAAGAACGGATGTAGTAAATTTCCCTAACTTCTTATGATGATCACTAATTAAGCAGCATCTCAATCCCACCCGCACCCCAATTAAATCCACGCTATATCAACTCCCACACTTGCTTCATTCATTTGTTCATCAGTTGTACTAAGAGGGAACTTGGCATTGTTTTAATTTCATTTTAAAAACCTTTCATCCTCAATAAATGAACAAAGAAGTGACCTTGGGGGATAGGCTAATTATTCTACAACCGGAGATTCTCAATTAAATCACAAAAGATTCAATACATCTCTCCAGTTTCATCCAAACAAACATATTTTCAGATGATGATGGGATACAGATACAAATCCATTTGTAGTAAATAAGGTGATAACTGTTCCGCCCATTGATCCATTTGTTTGATTGATTTTGGTTAAAAGCTACAATTAAGGGTGATCTATAATTATTCAAGTATTCAAGGAGAACTTGACAACAAAAGTACTTTTGGATTTAAAGGTTACAAAATAAAGGGCTACTAAGGGTGCATTATAGAGGGTGATCTTTGCAAACCCTTTCCAAGCATCTTGAACAATCTTTTGAATCATCTTTGTAAATCTGGATTCTTCAGAGATGTTTAGCCTTTATTGTCGCCATCAAGTCATCGAACCACCAAAAAGGGTTGAATGTAAAAAGAACGCTAATATATCATTCTTCTGACAGTTCATCAAATATCTAATCCTCTCTTCGTGTTTACATTCAAACAAGTACAAAAAAGAATTGGATTTCAAGATAGTTGATCTGATGGGATGGGATTGTATTTGGGATTTGAGGATTTTGAGTAGCGGCGTCAAATCCTGTACAAATCCCTGTTTGCCAAAAACTTTGGTTTTTGGACCATCATGTCCAATGGTTTTGCAAAAATTGAAGTTTCATTACATTACATACCCTCCCAGATAAGGGGATGGAAGAAACAACTTTTTTTTTGGTCCAAGTTGTAAAATGAAATTAAAGTTCCTATACATACAGTCGTTTATTTTTTGTTTTTAAAATTCCAATGAATTATCACCGTTGCGGACATCCACAACGGTCATCAGAGGGTAAACATTTGAAGTAAAAACAAGGGAGAGGATGCCAAGAAGCTAACAAATCGACCTTCAAGTTCATTAATCATTGATGATGGGGATTTTTATTTGACAGAATTATGACTCGGATTAATAAAATACAAAGATGCTTTCCTTCCCCAACCTTTCCTTATGATTTTAATTATGTTGTACAAGTAATTTAATTGTAGCCAACATGAATTTTTCCTTAGAACAATGGAGATGTGATAGATATGGAGATTTAGCAATGTGTTGGATTTTTGTTACAAATAATTGATTATGCAAATAGATCAAGTTATCAAGTGGTTGGGTCTGGGTGACAATTTTTTTAGGACAAATTGAATCAAGGTGAGTAAAGGTGAAGTTAAAAAGTTGAATCCATCCTTATATATACACCCTGTCTCGTCTTGTTTCATCTAGTTATCAAGTTGAAATAGTTTTGATAATGTTTTTGTCAAAAACTGTTAGAAATTAAGTTGTAGATTGCAATCACTTCTCATTCTCATTAGATATTAGTGTATTAGAGATGCCCTGAAAGGTGGAGAATTAAGATTAAAAAATAAATGAGAGTTTGCTATTTAGTATGCAAAGGTTGTTTGGGCTAATCAGTTTGACTTGTCATTCTCACTTTGTGATTGCCAATCGCATGACTTTATAAGGGTAATAAAATCCGCATAATTTCCAGTGGGAAATGACCGATAAGAAGGAAATAGTTGAGGAAGCAAGAGGAACTTTGCAAAAATGATTCTCTCATAGGAATGCATTTTACACCAAAGAACTTGTTTGGGCACATCCACTTTGCTTTACTTCTTTTAATCATGAGACCACGACAAACATGTTTTAAATGATGATGAGCTACCTTAAAACATAAGATGGACTAGCCATAAAATTAATGCCAGTGTCCTTGCCATAAAAGGTTCAGTTGTAAGATAAACAGGAGTCCATTGCAATCATGATTCCCATGTAGACGTATCGGTATAATAACGCTAGCATTCCTTCAATGTGTCATAGATGTGTAATGTGGATTTGGGGAAATTTGATGCCTTGTTAGAATGCTAATCAATATTATGGCCAACCTTAAATTTGCAGTACTTGCTAATAAATGAATTACTGGAAGTGAGGAGTTGATGGGGGGTGGATATGAGATAATCAAATTTAGTTAGTAGAGAATCACAGACGTAATATTTTATGGAAATTACACAGATTTGGCATTGATTGGGAATTCTTGATTTATAAGAAATTAATGTACGTCCACCAATGAAGTTGACACAAGTTGATCAGGTAGCATTGCAACTTGAATTCTCAATAGTGCTCAGTTTGCTTATGATTTAAAAAGCCAATGAAACAAGTTCATAAATTACAGAATGATAAGTAATTGCATAATTGTGAAGGTTTGGCTAATTATGTGATATACTGAAGGTCATGCATACTCGTTCAGCTAGATATTTGACATAATAATTATAGAAGAAGGGGAAAATGATTACCGCATAAACTTCGGTCCACAAATCCAGTTAATAATAAAAACGGTATCAAGTAAATAAAGATTGATTGTAGATGCTCCAGCCTTGATAAATTCTTCATTTTTGAGCTAAGGTCCTCTGGCTCCAGTCCTGTAATAAAAATGGTCAAACAAAACATTCATTTTGAGTAAATTAAGGAATCATTGGATTGTTTTTTTTAAATTGATGGATGCGTTGAAGTCTAATTTGTTGTTAAGTACTATCCATCAACAAACAGGGTTGAAAAGAGGCTTTTACCGTTCTTTTCCCCTCAAACTAAAAACATACTGTTTTAATATTCGATCCCATTAACGACTTTAATTTTTTATGTTTACTTGATTGAATGTAAAAAGGGGCTACTTTGAGTCCAGTTATCATATCATTGATGACCTAAAAATTGCAAGTGTCCATTTTATTTTTTTGATGAGCCAGGAAGTGAAGGGTGGAATTGTAACAACCAACAGTGGGATCAACAGTTAGATGATATTTCATTTTATTTTTATTTATAATATAATATGTAACAAAATGATATCGTTTAGTAGCAACCGGTTGGAGTTGCATAATTAACCTTTTTGTTGATGACCAATTGAAATGATATCATGAAAAACTTGTACTAAAGGTGACAAAGGTGGTATTGTAATCATTGCATTGCTAACCATCTTAAATAAATAAAATCCAAGATCTGTGATGATGTGATTTGGATGCACAAATAGTGGAATTACTCAATTTTATTCAAATTACGACATCATCCCAAGGGAACGTTTATTTGTCCTTAGAGAAGCTCAAAAAATGTGGAAACTTGATCATATAAATCACACCACAACACTTGACTGCTGAATAAAGAGGGAAAGCAATTGTGACGCATGTAAAGCTTTTGGAAGAGAGCTAATTAAACAATTCAAGTGTCCTTGAGAACTTTGCAAATAAATCCGCTTTTAAGATTTCCATAAAACGGAACTGTATAATACCGTCAATCTCACACATTCTATAGTATTTGCTTTTCTACCACCTTGTGATATCATGTCTTCTGTTGAATCACTCAGAATCACACTTGTTGCTCATTGAGGATGTCAAGATTTCAAAATATTACACCTCACTCAACACATTGTTTAACTTTGGATGCCTTGTTGGCCAGTCTTTGAACCTCAATTGTACCACAAGAGATTTATAGAGTAGATGTGCATTACTTAACAAGATAGAAATACATAATGAGGCTCGTCATTATGAGCTAAATAGATGTGAGGAGGATTTTACATGGATGTCTTTGGATTTTGTATCAATACTGGTTCATGAAATAAATGCCTTGTCATCTGGTTTATAAAATCGTTTTAACTCGAATCAAATTTATGACTTGAACGTCAAACGTTCAGACGTTTGGTAGACGTAGACGCATGATTTTTGTTTGCTTTTCATACCAAGACTTTGAACCTTACGGTTCTTCAGACATACTTTGAAAAGGCGTATTAATGATGAATGAATCAAATCTCTCTCACGGAAATTTTGCAAGGTGCTGTAATTATTTAGACACTGACTATTTTTTTGCTGCATCACCAAATCCACAAGATGATCCTCACGGATCCGGAATCGGAACCCCACGTCTTTTCTCTATTGTGCTTTTGTACTTTTAATTCTTCTCAAACACTTTTTTGTTAAAAATTCTTTGTTTTAATTAACAAGACTCATAAGTTATATTCATGGTTAGTTAGCATGTACTAAAAGTAGAAAAATCATAAATCAAACTACAACAAAGATTATGAGAATAATGAATTATTCCATGGAACTACTCAACAAAGTAACTGTCAACTAAGGTTAGCTACTTGAATTGATGAAGAAGAAAAGAAGGAATTATTTTGGAGATGGGAAAAAACATGCATTCATACAGGGTTGGAAATTTTGGAAATTATATAATCCAACAGCATCCAAGAACAAGATGTTCATTGTCTCAGATTCTTTAGGATTCTGAAGAAATAGCACAAGATTTCCCAAGTCTTGAGGAAATAAGGAAATCTAATGATTCACATTTAAATTACACCTTTCAAAATCCTCTATAAATTATTTCCCTTAATTCAATCTAGGATTTGATCTTGAGGTTGAATAATTACATAACCCATCCTAAGGATGAGCTTTGACCTTGGGGGTGAATATTATGCAGAATTATTATATCGTTGCTTCTACATACATATAATCTTTGTAACTGGAGATAGTATTCCTTGAACCGGAAAAAGAGGAAATGGAAGATGAAAACAAGTTTAAAGGATTTTGGTTGATTCGACGTAATAAAGCAATCGGATCTGGGATTTTTTGCTCTTATCGGAAACGTTGTGTTGATGTTGGCACCACTGGTTCAATGAACTTATCTCTTTGAACCGTGTGAATCCTCACAATTATCATTATACCTCTTCTCACTATAATAATCGACTGACCGTCATTACGAACCACGGCTCAGTTCCCCAAACAAAAAAAAACGCATTAACCACAACCAAGGTTTATACTCATATATATGCAACTGTTAATTATAGCATCAAAAATCTCTGCAGCCTTTCAAATAGTCCTGGGAGGCTTCAAAATCCAGTATTTCCTTGAACTTGAAGGAAATGCAGTATGATAATCTCACTTTCTCATGTTATTTGTGGGTATGCAATTATTTTTTTGGGAAATCAGTTTATTTACAAAACTGTTAAAAATTAAAGTGCCTTGAGCACATGGCCACTGACCATTATGCAATATATCTGTAATAAATAAACTAACAACAAGAGCAACTGGACGAGTGCAACTGTTATCTTTTGATAATATTCACGCAATCCTTCAATAATGGTCAATCTACTTAATTCCCACGCACAGCTTGAGTTTTGAGGAAACATCCGCAACGAGGGAATGTACTTTGGTGTAACGGGTCTAAGGATAATTTTAGGAATAAATTGCCATCAATTGTAAAATGATATTGTGCAACTTTCATTTAATCACTCAAGGAGCTAGATTGAATTTTAATGAAAAAAAAATCTTCAATTATTTTGTGCTATTCATCAAATTGCATCCTGTCAACGTCAAGCTCAAATCAAAAAATCACTCATGCAATTATATGCAAATAAATCATCACTTTACAAAGCCACACGGGATGATGATCAAATATTTCTTTGTTACAGCATCATAAAAATTATTTCTTAATTCCTCAGTCAATTGCCAAGATCAAGATCAATTTGTAACTTGGGGAGATCTCGAATCATAAAAGAATGAATTGATGGAGGAACAAGAGGAGTTGTAAAAAAAAATAAAACTTGTCCAGTTGTTGGATACCTTGAAGATTATACGAGTTGTTGTACAAGATTTGACTACCTTTGTGTCCTTTGGAATAAAAAAAATTACAACCATTTGCATTAGCATGAATAGCCATTAAACGTCAAAGAGTCGCCAGAAATAATTTTTAAAAAAGAGTAAGAAATCAAGTAAACAACTTCTGGAGTATTCTTGAGGGTTCTACTTTTGATCAAACATTGAAATTCCAGCATCATGGTCAACAAGGAATGGAGTTGATTTTCATGATTTCTTGATGTAAATTACTTGAAAGCTGATCTCATCACTTCATCACTCACCAACATTTTGGTTAATTTCGATTAAAACAAACCATAAAAAATAAGTAAATTAGCAATGACTTTTATGTTGAGTATCAAAAGCAAATTATTTTCATGATCATCCTCCTTGTCCTTCTTGACTATCCACATGTGCGGAAAAGGCTCAACTTATTCGTGCATTTGGCCAAAATTAGTAATTGATAAACCTTGTTGTGTGATGATGGGATGCAATAATTTCTAAGTTTATTTATGAAGGCTCATCCAAACTTGGATGATGTTCACTAAAATCAAGTCATTATCCCATATCTAATTAACAAAGTGTTATCGGAATGAGGAAAAGCTAATTTGATTGGAACATGTCCTAACTATTGTTTACTGGGTCTTATATGTAATTATTTTACAATATCTGTAGTCAGTCGTATTTAAAATTTAAATAAAGGTGCATTTTGCAAGAGAGTTATTAAATTCAAGTGGAGGATCAAATGATATGAAATGCCAGTTTTTTTTGAGAATAACAATCATTACAAAAGTTCAATATTTCGATTTCAACTCAACTGGAATGAGTTGACTCGTTTGAGGAGTTTTTTTGAGCTGCATATAATCCCCATCTAATTAAATTAATACAATAGTTGCATATAGAGCCAATTTCGTAAGGAAGGATGTTATTATATAATACAATATATTGTAAATGGAATTGATTTAGTTTCCTTGACCTGCTATTGAAGAGGTAAGCAGGATCTACAGTATGTGAGTGTTGGTTGTGAGCTGCCCAAGATTAACTTGAGATAACTGCATTCACTCTTCGATTAATCAATGAATTTGTTGAAATCAAGTGATGATCGCCCCTCTTGTTGGCCTTTTTATTTTATTTATATGTACGTCATAATTTCTGATGATGGAAGTCCTTCCTATTTGACTAACTCCGTAAATACTCATTCACCCTGTCTCATACCATTTGTTTACAATCGATAGGAATGAGACTGAGGGAGCAACTGTGGATTTCGAAATGAAAGTAAAAGGGTTGCAATTTTATGAGCTAGAAATAATAATCTTTGCTGCAAGTGAGTGCATCTTGCACTTTCAAAGTCACCCTTTGATCATAAATATATGAGGATAACCTTCAACTCTTTGATGTGACTACAACGCTTGATTTTGTTGCATCCTTCGTTATTTGCATACTCACCAGTGGAGGACTCGCCTGTTCATAAAAATAGGGTGAACAAGGCAGGGGACTCGATAATGAATGTGCAAAAATACAACCTCCTTCTTTTACCAAATACAATTAAAACCAAATGGAGAAACAAGAAATGCAAGAATATATTTATTGAGGGAAAACGGGAATAAATGATTCCAAGTATAGGTGACACTTTTTTTTGTAGCTCACAACCTAAAGAGTTTGATCAATGAGTAAAAACAAAATCGTTAATGACCAACGACGAATTTAGTTGGAAATCAATTGGAAACTTATGTGAAACCGGTATGAACATTTGCTGAAGGTTAAAACCAACTTGGTCAAGCACTACTATTAGTAAATACTATTACAAAATAACTAGGAAAGTAACTTACGGTAAAAAAAATCCACCGGAATATGGGCAAAAAATTAGTGCTATTGTTCCAAACTTGGAACGAGGAGTGTATCGTCTGAATGCTTCACTTAACCCACAACAAGTCTCATCTCAGTCACTTGAGACTTTCACGTAAAAAATCCCTCGTCTCAAATTCCCATCCAAATAAATCGTGTTGAGGAGAAAAATATGTTTGCACTTTAATGAAGATGAAGAACTGCTTGTGTTTATTTTAGAAAGGTGGACAGGTCAAGGAGGACTTTTTGGAGTCGTCAAAGCCGTGGTCACTGTAGGACAGTTGGGCCTGAATTGAGCAACTGTGCTAAGTGTACAATGGTTTTTGGTGATTGCTAGAATTTGGTAAGGTGCAAAAGTAGATTTGGTTGTGCAGGTAAGTGGGGGCTCAGCAGTGTAATACTCCGAAGAGACAAATGAAGCAAGTGTTCCCAGGTAAAGCTTCTAAACTCTCAAATTTGCACAACCAACGCAACCCAAAGAAGAGTATTGTTGGACCGGGGGTGCTTTTACCCGTATATACGGCTTCTTCTTGTATTTAGCACTACCTCTGTTGTTGGGCTCCTTCTTAGTCGTATCCTCTCTTTAGTATCAATCCTATATTTGATCAAACCCATACAATATTAACGAACAAGCACAAAACCATTCTCATTACAGTTTGGGGTGGAAATTTATGTAGTTCTCATTTCTCATCATGTTTTGAGAATTAATCTGAGGTTAGGTTTGGCTCCAAACAAGGTGTATCAAAATCTTGGAACAAAAGTACCTTGAAATGGAGTCAAATCATTTAGGAAAAACCAAGTTGTTTAAAACATTCCAATTGTATGTGACAATAATTGATCTCTATAAGGATGAGTAACATTGTTTGTTTGATGATTCTTACATGCAATTCAACGTAAATGACCTTTAGGGGGAAAAACAAGAGTAAACCTTGATTGTTGACGCCCAATAACATGAGATTCTATGAATTTTTGTGCATCCTTGTCCTTTATCCGGATAATCTTAGTAATTGCCCCTAATTCAAGTCATCCCAACTTTTTTTTCCAATAAATTCCTGTAAAATGGATGGAATGTGGATTCCTACGAAATATTGGCAAAGACATCATCATCATATCAACTTTTTATTCAAAGTAATTGAACCATCATTTCTTTGAACCAACAACCCTTGGATTATACAACTGAACTTTGATGTAGTTGTCATCCCCGTCATATTTTGAAGGGGAAGGAGGGCTTTTATTGGATCTCAAGTTATTTGACCCAATTAATTATTAGCAGCAGGGTCACTTTGGAATGGAATGTGCTAAACAAAGGTGCTAATGTATTTGTTACATAATAATGCTCAAAAGGAGAGGACATAAAAGAATCAGTGTGTGGTGTAAGTGAACTTTCTCATCCTCACTTCCGTCATTTATTGTACCCAGAAAGTCTCAAGTATGCAACGGTAATATCTCATCACCCTCCATTGTAGCAGATGGACTGCATCAACATTTATCACCTTCTCATCATCTTCTCATCTTTTAGCCAACAAGCAATGCTTGGAATGCATCTCTTGATGCTAATCAGTTGCACTTCTTTAGATTGGCTACGTTTTGACACAAGATTTAAGTCTCATGTGAGAGAACTAATTCAATTCAGAATATTTCAATTTATCATGAAGTTAAAGATACAATTAAAATTTATTGTGCCCCTTGATTTGTATTAGCCATATAAACTAACGGAGTTCTAATAGCTTTAAGAGGAAGTTGAGAATTTAATCTCAAGTATTATGATATGGACACAAATCCAGGGATTTAAAATTAAAATATTTCAATTATATGAACAGAAAAGATGAATTGTTGAGGGCAGTTCTAACTTTCCCAGGATTAGAATATCAAAAATTTCTAATTACCAAAAAAAATCATTTTCAAATGTCTTTGTTCTTTTGATTAAAAATTCGAACAAAACAAGAGATTTTTTCATCACTGCATTTGAGGAGTCAAGGTCAATGTTAAAATTACATAACAATTATATAATTGCAGAGATTTTCTGGTTATTACCAAGATTACTACAAATAATTATTACACCTTCATCCATGCCTTCTCCGAAAATATTTACTTGTGCATTGTTATTGTATAAACTCCTCTTTGTAATGCTCGTAAAAATTGATATTTGTTGTGTAATACGAATAATATAATTTTTGCAACTTGCCTGAAAGATGATACACAGAATTAGTTGAAAAATGCATCATTGCTTCACCAACAAGTCCTCATAAATCCCATAATGATTGACATACTGAATATTGTAGAGCATTTTATAAATTGAACTTGAATTGTGGGAGGAAAAGGTTTTTGATGTAAAAGCTGATGAACTGATGGACCAATTACGGTATCCCTTGTCACAAGATCTACAAAATTTGATTAGTTGAGGAGTATGGGCCACTTTCAGGTTGGATTGTGAGAAAATTATTGATTCTTTAACAGCAAGTTGCGGTAGTTAACACCTTTTTTTATTCCTAAATCCATCTACACGAGCGAGATAAATACTCTACAAATTTCAATGACCTAACAGAGCAATGTTTGAGAAAAGTTTCAAAGAACTTCTCCCAGCACGACGAACAAGGAAATGAGATTGTGCTATGTATAAAAAAACAGCATTATGTCCTAACAGTCTAATGGACGCAAGTCAAAATTACAAAGAAAAAGAACCAAAAAACAGAGAAAACAAAGGGATTAAATGTAAAAAATAAACTCAAAAGTTTGTCCAGAGTATATGATTCGATTAAGTTAAATTTCCATTTGTTCTCACCACCCTCTCTCTCTGGAAAGGGAATCAATTAAAAACTATGAAATAATTGATTGAAATTGAACAAACGTTTCCCCCAAATCCACCAAGAAGATGTAATAACCTTTTGAATAAATAAAAAAGTCTTTGGAGCGAGGCGAACGGGAGAACAGAATAAAATCTAAAGCATGGCTTTTGTGTTGGATGAATTGCAGGTATTTTTATTAACAATTGTTGGAGGAATCTTTTGTTTCACCAAAAAAGTCGAGCTAGCTTTTGCCATAAATCTATTCAATTGTTTGTTCCTAGTTTTTGAACTCTGTTCAAGTTCAACTTGTTCAATTTAAGCTCCAGCAGTAACAATCTTATTTTATAGCGGAAGAAATTCCGCTATACCTCCGTTGGTTGCGTTTATTGACTTTGTTGAGATTTAATAAATTGTTTTTTTTTTCATTATTATTTCCTCAAGCATGTTTTTAAAGATGTGTAAATATTTGTTTTTTGTAGATTGAATTATTCTTGGCAATATCAAAGAAACATTTAATTCTCCAGACAAGTCTATGATCTATAACTGGATTATGCAGGAAAAAAAGTGAAATTATTTCTTATCTTTTTGTTCAGATCGTAACTTGTTTAAAATTCCAATGGTATGCAAATCTGTATTTTTTTAATTCCAACATTTTTATACCTTGTAATTAGTTTGTTATACATACATACATACATACATACATACATACATACATACATACATACATACATACATACATACAGTAGTTATTGAATTCAAGTGTAGCATGGCCAGAAGCAACAAAAATGCAAGAACAAAACTTGAGACGTTTCCTTAATCAACCTTGTGTACTTGGTGATTCCTAATTTTTATAATTCATAAGTATAAAGAAGGAATAAAACCTCATGATTTTTCCTTATCATGACATTATGGCACATATATGCAGGTTGATGATGGGGATAAGTTGCTATTCCTATTTATATATTTGACCTATTCTGCTGAGTTCTCAAATAAAATCGGATCAAAACATCCAAAGCTGTATAATACATGTCTTTCATTCCTTTATAAAGGGTTTGGATGATTTTTTGCTCATAAATTTTATAAATAGGATTTAATTAATGGAATAATAGCAAGATGCATGTGACCCATATATTTATCTAATATCAAATTACTTCACACCTGTCAACGAGGTGGGATTAACCGTTTATTTTAATAAATGCAGTAATTAGCTGGCAGCTTACGGCACCCCATGATTGATGAAGTTTTTAACTCAGAAATTCATCGGCATGACTTAAAAATTTGATATTCATTCACAGTCGGAGTCGGAGTCCAAGATGAAGGCCAATAAATGACAAAAGAGCCGTTAAGATGAGATTTTTTTTATACAAAACCTTAATGATGCTGAGTGCAAAGATGAGATGGAATGACCAAACAAGGATTGATTTCTTTGAGCGTGTTAAATTAAATGATATTCACACTCACTCATTACATAATTAATTTGGGGGTTGGAAAAATATAAAAAGTTTTGGAAAACAAGGGTAAACGGTACTTTCGGTTGAAATTGAACCAAATCATCTTCTCTCCCTTAATACAAAAACAAATAAGTGGAATAAATTTTTAAAACTAATCATTATTACTTATGGGAATTTGATTTCCGTTATTTTGACAAGTTTTTCTTGGATCCAGTTACAATTGTTGTATAGCCTTTCACCCTTTCACTCAAAGGGGAGATCACACAAAAAAGTACAAGAATTATTATAATTAGAGTTATCATCATTATCATTCATCACATGAGATGGAATCCAATATTTTATATAATTTGTACAAATAGAGAGAGAAGCATCTTGAAATTGAATCTAGGAAGTTAAGGTTTGCAAACAACGAAACCAGATTTCAAAGCTTATACAAATTACATATGTGGATGTTCTACCTTGGGATTGTTGGGATAATCAAGTTGGTTTTACTCAAAAAAAAGCTGAGACAAAGAAGAACAATTAGCAACTGAATAAATCAATGCTGATCATTTTCATCATTTGTCACCAACACAAATATGGCCCAAGAACTGAGAGAAAAATAAAGGAAATGGAATTATAAGGAATGAATTGACAATAATCCATTTGATGCTTAATGATAAAACAATAACTAAGCACTTTTTGCTGAAACTCTACACTCGGATTGCGTAAAGAATACATTTTTTTTATCCCACAGCGGTGGATGAAAGTAGTTTGTCTCATCTTTATTATTTATTTATTATTATTATTTTTATTATTGTCTTTTGGCAATGGTGGAGTTTGTTGTAAAAGAACAAGTATCATTTTTCAAGTGTCATTACACGAATTAATTTGTCTGGAGAAGATGAATCGGCATAATGTTTGTAGAAATTGAAAATATGTCCAAGAAGAAGCCCAAGTTCATTTCCTCAACCTTGAGTAACAACCTTCTACAATTCTTGCACTTTTCACAATAAAGTTGTTAAAATAACTCATCCCTTATGTTATCATCATTAGTTTAGTATTTATCCAATACAAATGTTTGAATTCACACTCAAACATTCAACAAGGGAGGGAATTCGTGGGTAGTCAATTGATTGAGCAAGTGCATTATCCCAATTGTCTTCAACGCATTATGAATCCCTAATGACTTGGATTGAGTGATACCTCTAAACATCCTTTCATCAAAAGAACAAAGAGCCTCTCTATACTACAATGCATGCAGCAGCATCACTTGCTTATCAAATATTTACTTTTCATAAAATATCAGACCTCAACTTCACAAATCTATAAATTACACAAATGAGTAAATGCTGACATTAACAAATTGCTCTCGAGCCAAAGTCAGCATTTGGGCATCAGTGTCACACAGAAGAGGAGAAGGTAATCATAAGTGCCAATGTGTCATCATTGTGTAAATATTGAAGTATTGCATCTAAAACTCCTTGAGCCAGCCCACCCAAACATCTACTTATTCATTAAAAATAAAGCTATTTTAAAATCTAGGACATTGGACCTCAAAAACTATAGTTAGGGACTTGCATGCTTTGTTCAATTAGAAATGGGATAGGAGGAAATGTGGGACTCTTTGAGAATATGAGTGAAATGACATGCCAACCTGGATTCATTCAGCACCGGAAGAGTGTTTGCGGTTATTAAAAAAATAGTTTGATGAAATTTTCAGCACCGGTATTTTTATGACTTAACATAAGAACACCTAAGGTCAAACAATTATTTTATGATTACAAAACCAACCACATCCACTCCCAAACTCTCAATCCACTTTATTACCAGCCAAAGATCAAATTGACCGTGATAAAAGTTGGAAATTTGCCTCAAGATTCTCTCATTTACGCAAAAAACGTTGGATTTAGTTTTAAACCCTAACAAACCCAACAAACAGTACTTGAATTAGTTGCAAAAGATTCATTGTATCATAAAAAAATTTTGAATATTACCATAAATATGAGTACGGTGTATTTATGATTCCCTTATTTCCTCAATAATGTATATTTTCTTGTACAAACCAACAATAAGTATCCATGCAGTATAGGGGCATGTTTCTAACAGGGATTTTACCGATCGTAACTTGAAATTAATTGTCTATTTATGGCAACTTAAATACTTTATGGGCCAGTCTTCTGACTTAATTTAAAACTCGGTTCCGTTTGCAACCAATCCTTTAAAACGTTATAAAGACTTGAAGAAAAGGCGAGACGGGATTTGGAGTACAATGTGTCATGTTTTGGGGGAAGATGATGATGTCATTAAAGTATGTCGCCAGTGATAGCCTCAAATGTGGTAATGGTAAAATAATCCAAATAAAAAGTTGAGTTTTTTCCTAAGCATTTACTCTTTTGTTTTTGGAACAATTGTTAACTTTTCCTGGTTGGAATGATGTTTTTTTTGGGGGGGGGGGGGGAGATTTGGTAAACAACACGTTTAGGTTATTAATAGACCATTGTTAGGCCTACATAGCACATAATAGCATTTGATTTTATCGTGCTTCGTATGTACAAAGAAGGGAAATTACATTCCAATCTTTAATATTTGATCCTTATTATGCTGCAAAGCACAAATAGGAAAACCACATAATCAAGTGAGTGTAAAAATTTAGTTGTTTGGTCAGTTTCCAGCAGCAGTTGTGCCAAACTTTTCATGAGCTAGACAGCCTTCATTAGAAGATTCGTGACAAAACAATTGGAGACTCCGAAATTTGGTCTTCATGAATAAAGAATCTCTAGTAATGCATTTAATTAAACATCAAAAGTAATAATTTATACATTTACAATCATCACCATCCACTTAAAAGCAATAGACATATAAGCTCGAGGGACAAGTTAGGAAGAAGAATATATTTGTTTAACCGTGATGAAAATGTCTCCAACGTTGCTGCCTTAAAGATAAATTTTATAGCCTTGCATTTTTACTAAAAACAACTTTAATATGTAATTCTTTCATCACGCTAACTACAATAATCTCAGCTAATTGATTAAGAAATGCTACATTGGGGTGAAATATTAGGAATGAAAGAATGAGGTTTTCCTTGCAGGCAAGTTTATTGAGGAACGTTTTATATTCTCACGTGCGAAATTGGTAAGGTTTTACCGTTTTATGTAACATACAAATTTGGATAATAGTTCTGCATCAGGCATTTCATGTCAAGAGATCAGCCATCCGCTCCGTTATTGCGTTTTGTTGGAAAAAATGATTTAAAACTGCAGGTTGTGATTGTTTCTTTAATGATTGATATAATAATATGTAGTTTATTCACCACAGGTTTCGTGGATTCTGATTGAAAAAGGAAATCGTACAGTCAGAGGATAGTCCTTTCGATAAAAATGTTTAAATGTTGCTGAAATATGGAATTCCTTATCTACTGAAAATACAAATGGATCTGAATGAAGATATTTTTAATAATAATATTACAAATTATATTTATTTCATATTGAATAATTTAGAATGAATCTTAGAATGCGTAGGCTGATTAAGACTAGCCAAAGTAGACAAGTTTGTAATTAACATTTTTAAGTTTACCAAAATATAGGCTCACTTTAAGTTGAGTTCAGGATCCTTTTTCTTATTGGTGGATCTGAACCCCAGGCGTTTATCACATCTATATTTTGAGGCACCTCTTCCATGTTCATCTTCAGGGGATTTTTGTCTCATCAACCATGACAAAATTACGTCAATTTCTTTCATTGGGATTTGATTGGAAATACATTTGACCCGTAGTCCTCTATCACCTGATATCAGAACTGTTTTCCGATACAATCTCATTGCAGTATCGTTGTCTTTTATCTTTTTATCTTTGAACTCCAGGAACTGGCAAGTTTCTAAAATCTTATTGTCATTACGAATTGAGGAATTATCTGGGACATCGTAGATTCTGTTGTAAATACTACTTAGTTTTAAAATCTCTCCTAGACGGTTAACAGCTCTAATATACTTGGAACGCTGCTCTAAGAAGTCTAAGGCAGTTTTAGCACAAATTGCAATTTCATTTCCACGTTTGATTTTTTCCAATGCTTCAGCTGATGTAACGTCTTGAAAGATTTCTTTATCGCGAGATTTCAATCCACCTTTTGAAAGGCCCCTTAGCTCCAGTATAACTACAAACACAAATTTAGAAATGAAGGATGATGGCACTAGTATTTACCTGTGATGGGTAGAAGAATTGGGTAGGGTGAAAGGTTGATTAAATGATTAACCAAATGAAGCTTGTCAATAAAACAGTTGGTGTCTACTACAATTCTTTGAGGAATTATGACCATGTCTGATCGATACTGATGATCATTCATTATACACCACAGCTAGTAAATATACATAAATATATAGAACCTGAAATGACCTGAATTCAGAAAACCGGCATCAAAATTACCCGATTGGCATCTGAAAGTGGAGGACTTGGAATTGAAGCTCGAGATCCGATAGATGCTATCTCATTTTCCTTTTTCGTTCTCAGTCTTATATAAGAATTATTGCAGTCTGGTCTGCGAACAACTTTCAATATTTTTCTTAGTTTTTCCTCTTTCTTAATTCTTTCAAGATTTGACACCCAGAACCAAAAATTTCGCTGCGATAATTTGCATAATTAAATCTTTGTATTCCACATAACCAAACAAAGTAAATACCTCTGCAAGTCCACATGTGTTTTCCTTATCTTTAGGTGCAACTAGCGTTTGGGTCCACTCATACACATTAGCATTCCCATAAGACGATGTTGCTTGCAGCAAGGATTCAGGTAACGTCAAAGTCCCGAATTTATGAATAGCAGAAAGTCGCAACAGCAAGTGACCTTTCGTCTACAAAATAACAAATTTGAAAATTCATAAAAACGGGCTCAGAAGATTAGATTGAGCTAACTTCATGACAATATTTGTCTTCAATAAAGTGATCTCTCTTATACAAGCGACAATCTAAACAATGATGTAGTCCTTGCAAAATGATATATTCTTTGAATGGAGAAATTTTTGTTCCCAATTTCAGTTCCCCGTCCAGATCGCTGATTTTTGGTAATGCATAAATTCTTCCCTGCATCAGAAGCCGTTCAATTTGAGTGACTAGACTTCCAAAAACTGTCCATACATCATCAGTTAAATCTCTTTTATTGGCTTTACGACTTTTTTCTATTCGACTGCAGAATTAAAATATTTAAAACATATATAATAAACTACAATCTATTTCAATTCACCGTATTGCGAAACTCGGACGAATACGAGGACGTGTCCAAATTTTGATCTTGCTTTTAAATAATACACACCAAATCTAAACAATTAATCATGTTTGAAACGAATATTGGTATAATTTTATAAGCTTACCACAACTAATGCACTCAGCGTATGCATCTTTGGATTATTCCAATCCATCAAGAAAATAAGTTTTGACAATTGTTCTACAGCAATGCTGAACAATTCCAAGATAAATGAGATAGCCATTTGTATATCATCCTTGATGCTTTCTTTTTGATCTCGAGCGGCACTACTTTTAACTGTAGACAATCCAAACAAGAGACATTTTGTGTATAATCTTTGAATGACTTTGTTAATTAATTCATACCTTTTTGTAAAATCTCAAGCACAATAATTGACAAACCTCCGACTGATATGGCTGAATAAAAATCAATATCAAAATCACTTCTTTGTAGCAACCCTTCAAAATATATCAAACATTCTTCAGCAACTTCTTCAAACTCGTCCATGCTATATAAATGGCAATAAATCATGGCTAGGGTTATCATATATCGTTCTCACCCTATTCTAGAAATTAGCTTCCCACAGGCAATAGTTAGTGTAATGTTAAAACAATGGAATAATTCCACGCTTGGTTTTGAGGCTATGTGTTGTACTTTATTTTCAGGAGGCACAGCAGCTGGTGGAAATTTATTTTGAGCAATAGAACCTGGGTAAATCCAAATTTCACGCCGATATCGACGATCCATCTTTACTTGATCTTCCCGATATTTTGATATAGCATACCAATACTTGTGTCGATTTTGCAATCTCTATAAAAAAGGTGGAATTGATTGCTTCAATATCTTGTTCCTCCAACAACGTTAGTATTTGACTCTCACCTCTTTATGTGATTGATGAGATATTTCCAAAGCACCCCATTTCCCCCTTTCCACAGGACCATTCACACTCATGAAAGACCTTAAAAGATTGTACATGGCTGGTATCGTGTTTTTCTAAGTTAGTTCTAAATTAACAAACATTTCTTGCATTACATAAACTCACGGATAAAGTCAACAACACTCCAATTTGATAATAAGCTCGTCCATTTGACCCATCCAAACGTCTTGCTTTTTCATAATATCTGAATCAAATAAAATTTAATTAAAAATCCCAAGATTTTTATCAATCCCTTACTCGAACCCTTCCTTGCAATAAAGCTTATACGGTACTTCATAACAATATCTATAAATATCTCCAACGTATATAAAAAGTCTATAAAGCACCGCCACTGCATCCGCATATAAATCAGATTCTGCCATAAAATTGTGACCGAAATGTTCCTTCATTTTCATTTCACTTAGGGTTATCAATCCTTTAAACTCCTGAGCCATCTACAAAAACAATCTGTCAAGAATTTCAACTTGTTCCATTGGATCCTTGTTACCTTTTCACAAAATCGGATTAAAACCCGATCCCTAAAAAATATGACGGTGGGTGCTGGGGTCTTGGTGGAAGAAGCTTTTCTTATGAAATTAGCAAAATCATAAACCGCATAGCTCCACAACCTCTTATCCATTTCAGTCTTGATAAATTGATCCACATCCAAAATGAGCATTTCCCTTGCAGCCGAGACCATGCAGAAGCTGAAAATATAAAATTATTTTTAATTTACATTTTTTTTAAATATTTTATTTATTTTAATCAGAAGGATTACCAGGCTTTCATTAGTCTTGGAGCATCATTAAAAAAATGTGCTTCCAAATTAGTTGAAGTATAGTCCTTCTTCTTTTCCCTTAACCAAACCTCATTGGATTTATAATATTTGTACCAATTGGTAAAACTGGATTTTTCCGGTTTCTCCAAATCCCAAGTGTCTCCAGCCAAAAGGGAAAAATCTCCAGCAGCCCATTCCTCCAAAGAATCCAAATCCCAAATGTCCCTTGGACCAACAACTTTAACACGTTGAAACGACATTTACGACATTGACGATATTGACGACATAAGTACGATATATAAAAAAACTTTCCAACCACATGTAGCGATTCCCTCCAACAAAGTGAGAAACCCGACAACAAGGCCTCATTCAAAAAAACCTATGGAAATGAAAATGGTTGTTGTGGATTTTATGCTTTTTTTCCAACACTTTTTGTAAGATGTCCAAACTACTACGAGCTATGTCAAGGGGTTCCTCTTATCTCCATCTTGCATCCAGAGATTTTAAAAGGACTCCTTAAATGCTGTAGTTTGAAAGAATACCAAATTATATCAATATGCAATAATGATGCTTGCTCACCTCTCGGATGCTGTTGTGTTTACCTTGAATGAATGAGTCTTAATTGGTTGAACAAGGGTGGATGATGATAAAGAGCTTGGATTTCATAATGTAAAGCCCTCCAACAAGATAAGGCTTTAAATTTGAATCATTTTTTAAAGTTATTTAAACAAGGGTTCAAAAGGGGAACAAAGAAGCAATTGAAATTGTTGTGAGAAATGTCAAAGGTTCTTGTACTCAAATTATGGCTGATCCAGCGTTTCAAACGTTTTGTTGCATTGAGAGGAATGTGACGAGGGTTGAGATTGATGAAGTACTAAGATTTAAAAGTGAACCTTATAATGCGGTCTGCTTGTTTTTCTCAATTTGTGGAATCCTTGGAGCTACATATCAAGTAAAAAGGGGTTTGTAGAAATGGATCTAAATGTTTTCTTTAAAGATTTTACCAAGGCGAGATATTTGTTGGGGACAAGTCCCTTGTTCATCCAGTTCACAAGTGAGGAGTCGTTATATAATTATTTGGCTTGCTACTGCAGATCTCTTGGCTTCAATAGGTACCCATCTCAAAAATATTGTTAAACTTTAATCTTGGTCAAAAAATAATGTCATCATTGCAGCCGTGTTGGTTAGATCAATTTCTTGGTTAATTAGGAAAAGGATTTTTACCCCATTGTCTTCAAATGAGGTGTCCTTTGATAGCGTCTTTTGTGCAGTGTCCAACGTAAGAGCTTCAACTTTTACTTCAAATGTAAAAATAAGTTTGGTACTAGGGTTGGATTCAATATTTTTACACGGCCACTTGCTTTTGGACGTTGTGCTATGCAATTGATGTGTTTCAATTGGTAAATGGGAAAGATGGAAGCCCTAAAATTTATAATGCATTAGCATGGGGACTTTCTGCAATTTTATCATTGATTGGATTATCCATTTTGTATGCACCAGATCTCAAGTAAACTACCAAACAATATGAAGTTTATAAATCCTTTATTATTGGTTTATTGCAGTTGCCATTCAATGATGTCAAACTCTTTGACAAGAATACTGCCCAATTACATCTTTACATATTTACCAATTGTAATGGTCATGATTTTGAATCCAATCCTTTACTGGAGGATATCAGAGAAGGTGAAGAGATTTATGGGAAGATTTATGGGAAACGTTTTGATTTTCAGGCTGAACAACTTATCTCCACCTCTGGAAGGTTTACCAAGAGGGAAAGGAATCATTTGAGAATTATCAAGATTAAATTCCTCTGTATTAATTTAGTATTTTTTATCTGTTGGATTCCAAACATTATTAATGCATCCTTGTTGTGGATCCTTTGGGAGGATTTCCCAAGGGGTTTGATGTCCATTATTTGGTATTCAATGGTAATGCTCATTGAAGATCAATTCAATATTATTATTTGGTAATTAATTGTATTAATTAATTGTATGATTGATAGGCGGTATTGAACCCTTTACAAGCTTGCTTCAATGCCCTAGTTTATCGTCAATGGGGGGATACAAAGAGTAAAGTAATGTTCCCTTGGTCTTGGAAAAAAAGAGTAAAGGCTCAAGATAGTTCGGAAACCGATTTTTTGATGAAATCAACAAGTCCTTCAGGAAATCCTGCAGACGTTTTGAATAGCGACTCTTTTAATAATTATGGAACTATATGAGTTGGAGTGCTAATTGTTTCCTGAGTAGTTGAAGAATGAGTGAGTAGATGTTATGCATTTTTGTACAGAGAAAGCATTTAGAAACTATTCTAATAACAATCCCATATTTGATTAGCTCCAAAATGTATCCCGATCAGATCCAAATATCTAAGCGTACAGTATAAATTAACAAATGGATAAATTTGAGAACGGCATTATTGTCAATCAGACTTTTTTAGAGACAATAAGTTCCAAAAAATTCATGAATTATTTCAAATACGTAAATGATAATTCAAGAATTACCCTTACCTTTGGATTTAAAAGGAAATACTGCATTACACATGTTGATTTCAACCAACGGTTGGGATCCCTGTGTAACTTAAATTTTGAAAAGGAGGGGAGCTATTAAGCTACATCTTTCAGTTGCTTCATAACTCTTGGATTTAGTTGTTGCAGGATTTTTGAAGAGGTAACAAGTGTTTTATGGTGTTTCTAAAATTTATTTCATCCCAGTTTAGTTTTCATGCTATATGCGTGTTTGTTTATTTAACTAAACTCAAAATCTGGATGGAACTGTCAAAGTTTGTATTGGTGAGAGTACAAGGTTTGATTAGATCAAAAACAAATATTTTTGTGAAATTTGCCTTTGTTTGCCTTAATTATTGGGTAAGCTATGTTCTAAAATTTACTAGGGATTGTTCAATATTTATGTAGATACGGTGATTGCATATGCAAGTTGGATGCATGCAGTCTAGTAGAAATTATCGGCTCATTAAATGCATACTTTCTCCCATTTTTTGTCATTGTACAAATTTTATATTTTCAGCAGAAACGATACGCTCATACACTTGGCTTAACTGCGGTTACGTTATAATCACGTCATATAAGATCCATTACACTTCTAATAGCTTTCACTTTAGCATCTCTAAAGCAAGAAAAGGTGTCAACAAAGTGTCAACAAAGTGTGCATTAGCATCCTACGCTCTCATCGTTTATTATGATGCTCTAACTTTTGTTTATATGTTGACTGGCTGTTACTCAGTAGAAATTTTGAGACAATAAGGAAGCGTTTCGTAAATCTTTACAAATATTTTTACGAGGATTTATGACTTTAATTTTAAACTGTCAGACTGTCAAGTGAAAGATTAAACTTGTTTGGATTTTATTTGAATTTCCTCAAGTGAAATCGATAACAAATAACTTTGGATTTATTCAGTTAAATTGCTGAATAAGAAAGAAGTTTGAATTTGCTTTGAATTCTTACAATTTCATTTCTAATCTCCAACACTGCCTATTAGAGTGTGATGCTTAGTCACCGAAAAAAATTCATTGTATACAATTTGAACTTTTAAATGATTATTAGGCCATTATTTGCATTTTCTCATGATTTTCTCATTTGACTGAATCCAAAGGGCTTTTGGCATTGCCCATCAAATTCAGATAACATAAAATATTGCAAATCTAGCTCAAAAGGTTATCATTTTGATCTCAAATAAACAAAGTTATAAATAGAGTGGATCCAGCAAACCAGCAGTACGTACAAATAGTACTAGATATGGTTGAGATATGTTGGATTAGCAAAAATTAATTAAAAGAATCCGCATTGTGTATAAAATAAGATTATTATTATGAGACGGGAAGAAGACTTTATTACAACAGAACCTTGTTCCCCGTTGAAATTAGCTGCAAGTAAATTACTTTACTGCAATATTAAATTAGGTGCAATCAGTCCGTGACAAAGGAATAAAGGAATTTTGTCATTCCCTTCCAATCCCATTTACTTATCTAATAATTTTTCATCTTTCTTTGAATCTGCAGTTTGAGAAACTTTACTTTACAACACGCACGACGAACACATAACTTTAATCTCATGAAAATTTCCCTTCTCTAACTGTTTTGTAAAATGACCAAAACAAAGAGATTGTCATGTCTTGTGGTTTTCTACACAACACTGAATGTGTAATCTCTTGAGGAAGTTGAAAGACCATCAAGAAGCAGGATCAGTTATTATAACATCAGATCAGAAAGTCTACATAATAAGCAAAAAAAAGATCAATTATTTATGGTCAACTCTTCCAATTGGGAACCAGAGGTTGGAAACAAGATATTATTTTAACCCTTTAATGTCCACCTAAATGGATTCATTATCAAAGACAAGAGTGAGGAGGTTATTTGGCCTTTTGTTAATATGTTTGGTACTACTACTCCCATCAAAAATGGGACAAGTTGAGGCTGAATCCTCAACATTTCAAGAGAGTGTGATTAGAAACAAAAATGGTTTAATGGTGATGACATTATCACCCAAAAGAAAGACAGTGCTGTCACTCAACAATGGGAATAAGTTGACAGATGCTGCAAAAGCAAGGAGTCAAAGTCCAAAGCCTGAAATCCTATTTAAAAGATCCGAGAAAAAGAAGAAGGATGCTCCACTTGAAAATCAGACCGAGGCCGAAGCTAATAATAATACTCCTACCACTATTGTAAGACGAGACCATGAAGAATCATACATCAAGCTAAGTAGTAGTAGCAGTAGTAGCTCAGCAGCATCAAATGAATTTACCTTTACTGGCTTGGATAACAATGAAAACGAAAGTCAATCCTTGCTACAATCATCATCCCTAACAAATAGCTCTTCTGTTGACATTGAAAACAAAAAACCAGAAATCGGTCAAGTATGGTCATCAAGTGAGGATAGTTCAGCAACGGTAGAGCAAGATAATGATTTCCAAACCCTGATGGCTGGTTTCCTCAAGAGAGAGATATGGACAATCCCATTACTCGTCTTTGCTTCATTGAACATTGTTCTAATAACATTTTTCGAAATATATGTCCTTTGTAGGACAAAATGGCAGAAATCAAGGGGACACCTTTTCTTAGGCCAAATGCTACTGTTTGCATTGTTCTTGTGTTCAACTTTAGCCCTACTTTTTGCAATTTATCCCTCAACGGTGAGTAGAACCAAATACTCTTGTATTTCATACAAAGGAACCTTATTGTATTTACAGTTGATTTGCTACATTTTCCGAATTGGAATTGGTTTGGCATACAGTTTAGTATTTTCCGTCCTTATGGTAAAATGCTTGTTCTTACTGTCCCTTGATATTGGGTACTATTTACCCTCAATGTATCAAGGATGCCTATTGTTTTTCTCAGTACTTGTTCAACTCGTGTTGGACACTCAATGGACTGTTTTATATCCTCCATTGTTTCAAGTAAGGATTATTTCTCATCAAGTATTGAGTACATATGTACGTGTTAATGATTTTGTAAAGGAATCCGAGACAATGAATGAAGATTCCGTATTTTTGCAATGCGGTACTTCCTACTCTTTGCTTCTTTATTCAATGTGGTACATTGGATTTTTAATACTAATGGTTGGATTCCTTGCTGCCAAAGCCACATATCGAGGAATAAAGGACAATTATAAGGAATCACTTTATATCCTTATGTCCACAGTCGTGAGTTTGCCCATCTCAATTTCCTGGATACTTGCAGGATGGATTCTTGAGGTAGAGTTTTGACATCATCTATGGGACAATTCAATGTACATTGTATCCACTTTTTAGGGTCGCCAACAAGATGCATGGTAGTAGCCCTTAAGTTTCTCAATTTTTATATCTAATCAATAAATAAACAATACTTTTCATTAGTGTGGCCTTTGGACTAGTGGCACAAAGTTTGAGCATTTTCTTAATCATGTTTATGCCAAAGGTAATGAATGCGTGATGCTTTTTTTTTGACTAATGAAAAGTTTATTTTTAAATAATGCGATTAATGATATCCCATCATGTAGGGTAGACAACTTGCTGCAATGGGTAAAGATTTGGATTATGAAGATGATGACCAGTTTTCTCGATATTCTCCCTCTTTCTTTCATTTTAAACCATCCAACAATAGTAAAAGTTGTAAAGCTGCAGTTTTTGGAGGTTAAATATAAAGACATGAGTTGGATGAAAGACAAAAATTAATGTTTATTTGATGCAGATGGAAACCTTTACACTACTTTGGAACCAACTTTATCCACAATTAATCCAAATGTGTTTTTCCATCGATCAGATTATCATTCAGGGATGTTTTATTAGGATGGTTGAAGGTTAACTTATGGATCATCAGCAAGGATTGACAAGGAAAAGGATTTTGTTGTACAACGAACTGCAGAATCTAGACCGTTTATTTCACGAGTACAAATAAGTGATTGATTAAACACTGACGACACTCAAATAATACATTATTAATACATTGATTAATAATAATGCGTTTAAAAAGACTAGGTGTACGTACTACACTTCACTAGGCGTTTCCCCACAAAATATGACAATCTTGTTTTAAGGAAAATCTTAAAATAAAATGGACTAATAAAATAATTATTTTACCGCAGTTATAGAATCTGTATATTTTAATCTAGTGAATGAGGAGCTTCCGTGGAGAAGTATGGCGCAGAGTCATGAGCAAGTAAAGTATGGCATAACCCACAAACTTTATATTCTCTGTTTCCTCGACGCACTGATCGATTAACACAATAAGGACAGAATATTCGACCGCAATGTTTACAATGATACTGCAAAATTAAATCAAAGTCATTGTCATTCCATTAACACTTAATTGAGCATTTGAATATAATGTACAAAAAACAACTCACTTTTTCTTTACTATCTGTCAGTTGCTTTCTGCAGGAATTGCAATGTAAAACATCATCTGGGTGTTGCCACCTTACTTCAGTCTCAGCTTGGCGGATGCTTTCTAAATTAACTTGCAACGACTTTGACAATGAAATCAAGTCTTTCTGTAATTCTTCACTGTTTGTCAATTCGTTGCGCAATGTAGTAACCCTTCCATGCAATTCGTGAATTTCATTTTGGAGCACTTGCTATTAATTACACAAGTTGTAGCAACGCTAGTATCATAAAATGAACAGAAACATGCTTACTTTCTCACTGATGAGTTCTTGATTTTCTGTTTTGAGATTTTGTAGTTTATTTATTTGAGTCTCAAATGCCAAAAGGCTGTTCTTGAGCTCAGCTATATTTTTTTCAAATCGCTTTTTTTCTTCTTCGCTTTTGTACAATCTTCCATGCAAGTCGTTTACTTTTTCCCTAACAAGAGAAAATACAGATTTCAAGAATTAACTAATTTTAAGGCAAAAATGTTCAACCTCAAATTTTCTATTTCAGAATTCAACTCTTTTATCTCCGATGCTTTTTCGTCTTCAATCATTTGCATTTGGTCCTTCATAAATTTAAACTCCCCTTCAATTTGCTCTTTGCCAATTTTCACACTAATCAGCACTTCTTTGAGTCTTAAAACCATTTCCTGGAGATCCTACGATAAAGAGGTTTTTGTTAAATGACACAATGCATAGTATAAGGCATAATATTTCTTACCATAACATCATTAGGCAATGAAATGTACTCATTTTGCAGTTGTATTGAATGTGATACATGCTGGCCTTTAAGGTTATCATTCTCAGCCTCAAGTCTACATAAAAGACAAGCACTTCTTATTGTTCTTATATTCAGAAAAAAATATCAGTAAAATCAACAGACTTTTCAATTCTCCTTTGGGTGGATTCCCTATCAAAAGCCAGTCTTTTAATATCGTCTTCCATAACTGTCATAGATTGTTGACAAGATGCATTTAATTCCAACAAAACTATTTCGTAAGTCCCAATCTGATCTTCAAGAGAACCAAGTTTTGCCTTAAAATACAAGCAAATTAAAAAGAAACTTTTACAAGTATTGCATAAAGTTATACATTAAACTCTTGAGATTTTAGACTCCAGTCTTCCTCAATTTCATTGCGAATTTTTGCAGCTTTTAACAGATCAACCTTTAGTTTCTCAATTTGTTCAGTACTTTTTTGGCAATCTTGACAACTCTTGAGATTTTTAGCTTCATTCAGTTCTTTTTGTAACCTTGCAATTTCTTCCATCACTTCCTCCTTTGCTTTCTTTTCTATTGCCATTTCCTCTTTAAAAAAAACACTGTTGCGGAACTTTCTAAGCAAAACAATCAACCCACCTTCTTTTTGTACAAATAAATCCTTAAACATTGCCCTTTCAGCCTCAAATTCAGCCTTTAAATGAATAATTGTTTGTTCCAACACCATAATCCTATCCCTTGTTGTTTCTATACAATATAATTATGTACAACTTTTGTATCCTTAGTCTCACCTTGTGTGGGGTCGTCTTTGTTAATTGATACATCAACTGGATCCACTTCCAGCTCACCTTTATCCAGATCCCTATAACTTTGTTTGTCCCCCATTCCTTCATCTTTTGTACTTTCCATTTATTTGTTGAAGATCACAACCCGGGCCACATCCCTTTGTGTTTTAATTACTTTTATTAAACAACTTCACAACCCTTCGTTTTTGAATTATTATTGGACTGGACACATACTTCCCGCCAACAAGTTCAAAATATATTCTCACATTACCCCATGACTCATATGACCTATGACTCAATCTTGTTCAATGTTCATTTACATGGATGGATGAGATAAAAAGGGAGCTTTTTTTATTAAGGGGATGATTTATAAAAAAGGGGCCTTTTTGGAGGGTCCCTGTGGATCGGCTTTTAGTGGATAACCTAGATTATCCCTCATTGAATAAGATAGCCCTCCTCCTTCCCCTTATCTCCTTGCATTTCATTGTTTACAAGAGGAGGATTCATCATTGTCAAGATAAGCCGGTATTGTCATCATTATTTTGTTAACCTCAAAGGAGATGACGTTAGGGGATTTGTACAAAAAGGTCCAAAAGCTCCTTTCCCTTTCATCAATAGTTCCAAAGGTGAACAAGATCATTCCTGTTTGAGCCCCAAGGTATCAGATGATGATGTGGTTGGAGCCTTAAGGGTTATCCATGAATAACAAGGGACTTTAAGTCCATTTAAAAAAAGCTTAAAAATCCCCTCAATTCAAGGGACCTGTGGTTTTTTATTTTTCCACAAAATCTATGAAGGGAGATCTGTATTGTGTGTGTGAATAAAAATCTCTCATTGATTCGGCATACGGTCTAGGAAGAGCACGTGTAGTTCCATATTTTCTCAAAATTTTGCTCAAAATTTAAAAATATATTCAAAAAGGGTATTTTAGGTAAGGGTCTCATCCTCAAGGGTCCGGTTGCTTATCTTGTATTTTTTGTAGAAAGGATGGAGGGGGTGCTAGGAATTGAGGGTACTCCAGAACCAGGAGATAGTGCAAGTGAATATTCAAGTGATAGTGGGAAAGGGGGCTCAGGATCTGAATCCCTTACACCCACAAATACACTTCAACATAATGGAACAGAGGGTAAAAGATGATGGAGATCAGGTCAACAGATAAAGATTTCATTGCAGGGAACATTTTGGACCATTATGTAACGATTTATGAATTTGAGATCCCAGCATCCCTTGTAGGACGATTGATTGGAAGGTTTGGCTCATTTATAACGAGGATTAATGAAATGACTGGCACAAATATTATTATCAAGAGGAATGGGCATGGGAAAAGATGTAAAACATGTGCGGTGGAAGGTAAGGTTTGTTGAGAGATTGTAACTTGAAGAGTAATGTGGTTTTAAAAGGAACTTGGAATGCTATTGAAACCGCATTGGGATTAATTCGTGAAAGATTTCCGATCAAGGAATTTCCTGAAATAACTCTGGAACAAGCTAATGTTGAAACACAGGTGGTGTCTGCAGTTCCTTATTTGCCATCTAGTAATAAGGTGAAAGATTCAATTGGAGGAGGGTAGAGATAATTATTGGAATTTGGTTGTTACAGCTCAGTCTCATTGAAGGGGTGGTAAATGATGTTTCAGTATCCTGTGTTGTCAATCTTGGACATATATTTTTACAACAGCCAACTCATCCTAGCTATACGGCGTTACAAAGACTTCATTATGCCTTGAAAAAATTGTATGATGAACCTGAAGGGGCTCCTAGCTTAATTCGACCCTTTAGTCGTAAGTTGGCAGCTTTGATTTGTTTTTTTCCCGTTTATTGATTGACACATGCTTGGAAGCATGCCCGGTATAATTCCCGGGTATTTTTGTCCAACCCAAAGCTCCATAGCACTACATCTACATATATATATATATATATACCAACATACAATGCATTTTTTTGTATGCCTTCTTTAAATTTCATTTATTTCCGGCTATTTAAATTATTTTTACGCATTTAGTTAGCCAGACTGCAGAGTAAAGTAGCATGGGATTTGAATTAATTAATGAAGAATTTATATATTTATGTAACTTTAATTGTTTTCAGGTGGTGTAATTTGCATAGCTCATATAAGGGAAGAATGGTACAGAGCTGAAGTTGTTGAAGTGCAAGAAGATAAGTCTACTGTTACTGCTCGACTCGTCGATATCGGTGGATATGTTCATTTAAGCATGGACGCTTTGAAGCAAATACGAGTTGATTTTGTGACCATGCCATTTCAAGCTACTGAATGTCGACTTGCTGCTGTTGTCCCTGCTACTGAAGAGGGTTGGACGAAGGAAGCTGTGGATTTCTTTAAAATTTTGGCGCAAGGACACATCTTGCAAGCAACAGTTGTCGGATACTCAACCAGGGACAATGCAACTTTGATTTATTTGTACAAGTTAGGAGGGAATCATGTATGTATTCAGCATTTTAAATCTATATAATGTGGCTCTAAACTTTGTGAATGATTTTTTTTATAGAGCCATGTTTTTATTAATGAAGAATTAGTTAATCATGGCTATGCAAAATGGATTGAGGAGCCTGAGTATTATGCAAGATCCGAAGTAGATGAATCATGCCAATACGATGTAGGAACCACCGTCTCCTCAAGTGCTGCTTCTCCTGTAGACATTACATATTCTTCCACAGGTTGGGGAGATGTGTCAAGCTCAGATGAATTTTCATCCAAATCCATTAATTCAAATGGACAATGACTACTTGGTTTCCAACTCGGACTGACACCCTTAATAGCGCTTTCTAAACCTTTTTGTTTTGATGAACTATGATTGATTATACGCAAGAAAGACTCAAAATTCGTTGTAAGGAACAGAAATCGCAAAAAGTATATACACTATTATACTAGTACTATTAAAATATATATATTACTTTGTGGTAAACAATAAATAATTTCATATACTTGTTAATAATACTTTTGAACCACTGATAACTTTTATTTGTGATATCATGGCATACCTCTCACTATTGTTAGATTTTCTACGATAACATCAAACCTACAGGCTAAAAAGATGAAAAATACATTAAGTAAAATTTAGGATTGATTGTCGAGCAGGAAATGTTCACAATTTTGCGGTCAACATTGATTAATAATTTGACTTACAAATCAAGTATCGTAACAAATGATGCGATACGACTATTATAAAATACATCCCTGCTATAATTATCACTGATTTGATTGTATAGTCAATGCTTATTACAAGGTACGTAAGGAATTTTTGTGATACACGTCAAGTTGAATAATAAGAGCACTTTAGTTTCAAGATAAAAATGCGAAATTTTCAGAAAAATAGAAATTGAAGCTTAATTTGCAAGTAATTTAACTCCAAACGTCTGCTGAGTAACGCTTTTGAGCTTCCATTCGCTTGACATATGCAGTAGCTTCAGGTTCAGGCATTCCTCCTTCTTCGCGTACAATTTTTTCTATTGCTTCGTGAACATCACGAGCCATTAGTTTAGCATCTCTAACAAGTTTAATGAGGAATTAAAGGTTTTGAAATGCATCATTTTAATTGACAACTTACCCGCAAACATATAGATGGGCATTTTCTTGACCAATGAGTCTCCAAATGTCTTTGGAATGCTCCATTAATAAATGTTGAACATACACCTTTTTATCAGTGTCTCGAGAGAAGGCAACATGCAACTATAAAACGTTTCAACAATTATTATTATTATCATTATAGTATAAATATTGAATTATGGACAATTATTATTATTATTATTACCGTGAGTAAATTATCCTTCACAAATTCCTCCAATTCATTTTCATAAATGAAGTCCACAGCCTTTTGGCGACAACCAAAGTAAAAAATTGTTTCCCCAACAGGTTTTCCTTCATCTTTCAAATACTTTCTTTCTTGAATGAAACCACGGAATGGTGCTAAACCAGTGCCAGGTCCAATCATAATAATTGGGGTTTGAGGTCGTGTTGGTAATCTAAATTATAGTTTAAGTTAATTGAATTTATAAATAATGTAAATATTAAAGCTTTAAAAAGCAAACTACAGCTCACCTGAATTGAGACTTTCTTACAAATATTGGTACCAATGGACCTTGTGGATCATCCCCAGGAATAATTTTTGAAGCTAGATTTGCCATCCAATTTGTTGCAACACCTTTGTTTTTTCTATCAGTTGGTGTAGTGTAATCCACTAAGGCCGCAGTAATATGAATGCTTGTTGGATACACCTGCAGATGAAGCAACAAAATATTATTGAGAAAGAATAATTCAGACATTCATGAATAAATGAAAATATAATTTACCTTTGGAGAGGAAGAGATGGAATAATATCGAGCCTGAAGTCTTGGAAGCAATTCACACAAGTGATCCAAATTTGGTTTACAAGAAGGTAAATCTTCAAGAACATGAACAATATTTCTACAGTCCTTTGACACCCATGAGTGAAATTGATCTTTTCCTTCCTGCGTACTTCCTCCAATAAGTTTTAAAAACTCTTTTTCCTTTTCATCCGTAGCATATTCTGCGAGTTCTTTGAAAATGTGTGTTCTAGGAATTGAAGTAATATCAATGTAGTACGACAACGCAGTTCGATATGAACATGGGCAAGGGAATGGATGCTTTTTGCTAGAATCATCTGCAAATGGAATTTTTAAGTTAAGTGACGCAAGCAAGTGGGAATATTAAATCCACTAACCATCCATATTAACAAGTGAGAATATGCTGTCCAAATCCACTCCCAAAAGTTCACCAATACGGCTAACCAATGCTAAATCATTTACAGGATACACTGCCACATGGTCCCCAGAATCATAACGCATTTTTGAATTTGTAATATCCAATTCAACATGCATACAAGAGCGATCTCCTCCATTATGCAACTCTTTATAAACCAGCATTTTGCTCATAAATGGATTCTTTGCGTCAAAAGGAGGTCTTTGGTTCTTGTACGAGTGTAATCTAGCAATTTCTCCAGTATAAATCTTTTCTGGAACTATTGTTGTGTCGTGCGTAACAAGCCGATACTGTCTCATAGATACATCTTCTCCTGATGCTTCTACTCCAAATTTCTCACAAACGGTTGGCCAAAACTTATCTTTCCACGTAATAAAATCTTCTTCAATGTTTGCATCATCATCTCCCATCCCACATTCAAAAACCCTTTCTCCTCCCAACTCTTCAATACGAGCATCCACATATTTTCCCATAGCATTAAAATGTTCATATGTCTTGTTTCCTAATGAGAAGACCTATAACATTTAAAATATTAATTTAGCATGAGAAATGCCACTACGCTCATGAAAGTCACGAGGTTCAAGTACAAAATCCATCCTTTTGTTTATCATCCCTGATATTAGTTTGGATAACTCTTTACAAATCAACTGCACTCAATAAACTCTGTGAACCCTGACTAAATGACATGGGCAATCATCCCTCTTACGTACCGCATATTTAAGGCCGTTAAAATCGCAATCCCCGGCTTGCAACCATTCATAAAATTCTTGACAATTATCCGTAGGATCCCCTTCCCCATAAGTAGCCATACAAAATATGGCTAATGAGTTGTCAATGTCTTTTAATTGTGTTAGCTCTTCCATTGAACATTCTTCTGGATCAGCCACCATACCCTTCATCCCATAACGTTGCGCCTCCTTTGCCAATCTTCCTGCAAACTCTTCCCCAGTACCCGTTTGACTTCCGTAAAACACCACGATATTTCGTCCCGATGCTTTCATCTTGGTGATGAAACTATTATCCGATGCGGATGGTCTGGCTTGAAACGTTGTTGGTCTAGACATAACAAAAAGTTTTTTAATAAAAAAACAACATGATCTAACTCTAGACGACTTGATGTCCCATCTAATCTACAGTCTCATCTCATCATCAAGCCCTTTTTTTCCCTTACTGTATGGAATACTGTTGAAAATTATTTTCCGTTTTATTTTTTTTGTTCCTTCCAATGATCCAATATATTCCTCCAATTGCTAGTGCCGTTAAGATAGCAATGTCCAACGGTCCAAACGTTATCCCCATAAAGACAAAAAAACCAGCTTCATCCCCCCCTACCCCCTCCACCACGATTTCTTCAACCATATTTCACTTCGTTTTTTGGGGTGTGGTATAAAATGGAACACAATTATAATACCATGAGAGATTGAGATAGAAGAAGGAGGAAAACAATGGGAAACTTTCTACTAGTTCCTCTATTTATAATGTGGAATAAAGTTTAAAAACAACACTGTTTTTTGTACCACCCACAGAGAAGGCTGGAAAAGGATAAACTTCTTTTTTTTTGTAAAAAAGTAGACTTAAAGGACCAACGTGAGGATTTGTTGGATGATGAACCAGAGTGGATCTTGGACTACGTGGAAAGTATGACGAAAGAATTGTGGACTCATGGACCTATTACCCACTCCAATGTTACAAGATAAACTTCATTTTAAATCAACTCTCTCTCAAAGGTATGTATATATTTATTATACGATGATGGAACGCTTGCAACCAATTCTACACAGGATGATGATGCTTAAATTAACTATCCAATTAAATGGAATGAAAAAGCGTTGGTAAAAAAAATAACAACTAACTGACTGGTCAACCTTCTAGATTCATCCATCCTTTTAATATTACAACCAGCAGAGATAATCAATGAAATGAGAAAAGATTGGGAAATTATTGGATGTCCATATTTACCCTATATATGTATAACCAGATGATGATAAGAGAGAGAGGACAATGGTTGGGAATCATTAAACTTTTGACCTAATTGAGCAAAGGTCTAGTGCAACAGATCATTAAAAATATCCAAATAGTTTAGCATGATTTGTATGCAATTGAAATCTGAGCATTTTCTTATTCCTTTTTAGGCCAAAAATGGAACAAATGCTGTGTCCACGTGGTGGAGAAAGGATCCTTCAAGGTCATCTCTTAATTACCCTAAATAAATCCTTCTTCTTCATGATTTACAAAATACAGGGTCTTTCAAAAGTAGGTAACCATCGCTGTCATAATGAGGTACTCAATATTGCCTAGCAAAAATTTAAAAGGTCCGTTCATAATTTCCTAATTTTGCTGAAATTTATCGCACTTT